>JAPYZH010000374.1:0-11670 GCA_030523085.1 Meteorus colon
ATAATTTTGGCGACAGTCGTCAAAGTATGTAAATGTCGCGGTACTATGCGTTTGATAGAATTTTTGGTGTCAAAGTATACCCATGACACATATATATACATATATATGCCACCATTAGATTCACGGTGAAAAATTATTTTTTTATATTTTTATATTTTTCCTATTTTTTGTTTTGTATTTTTATATCAAATATTTTTCAGTGAACTGATTCAATTGACATATGAAACAATTTATTTAGAATTGATATAAAGAACAAATCCTAGATGTATGGTTCACATTTGATATTTGATTGTATTATTTTGTTGTGCGGGGAAATCAACAAAATGAAAGAGTGCAATGAGAATATTGATGAAGAAAAAATGAAAAATTTATCCAATTGTATTCACGACTGTCGCGATCACATGCGAATTGAAATCTATGTGTATTTCAGTGACGCTGTCCCCGACAATGCCGAGATGAATATTTATTAATTTATAGTCGTTTTGTAAATAATTGAGTTTTAATAAATGAAATCATTGAAAACTTGCTGCCAATTGTTCACTTTCTAACGAATTCGCACTCAATCATAGTCATATGAAATACTTTGCTAATCACCATTTCATGATCGATTATTCATTAATCAGCACACGAATTATGTAAATTTATTCTGTTCAATCTATTCAATTTTCATCCTCAAAAATTCTAATATAATGTGAACTACCTTACAATATTTTGAACGATAAACATATATGAATTTTGACAAGGACAACGACTTGGTCTTCTTGAAGGTCGCTGCAACATTGACCCAAATTCCTCCTTTACTCCATTCACTTATAATGATCGCTTTAACCTACCGTGCTCTAATGAATAAAAGTGAGACCAAATTGCGAGCACAATGATCGTAATCTAGATGTGTCCGATACGTTAGACCTCAACTCCATATTGTAACAAGGAATATGGATCCGTATTCAAATGATATTCAATATAACGCTCTAGATGCTTATGAATATGAATTATGGTATTGGCATACATATCTTATAATGTATTATATATAAATCAAAAAAGGTTCAGAAAATTGCTTGAGGGGACGATTAAAAATTAGACGCGTGACTATATACCTTGGTCACGTGAAGGATATAAGCTTAGTGTAGCATATAATATGAACCCGAAAGGGGACCTTCGGATATCGAGACTATATAAGTAATGCGGTTGGGTGGCGCGTACATTCAGTTAGACATATAACCGAAGCCATGTTCAATTGTATTTTTTTCATTCAAGAGCTATACGACATTTTGTGATAACTTTCATATTTGCTTTCAGTATTTCAAGCGTGACGCGTGCATACATTGCATATAAGTTTAGTTGCTGTGATTAAACAGCGATACGGTGAAAACTATCACAATTATTTTGTATCAACGAGTTTGTATTTGGGATAAAAACGAAATTATATATATTATAATTTTGCCGGATGTATCAATTGACATTGGTGGATATCCAATATCTAAATAATACAAAAGACTGCTGTTGTATATTGAAGGTATTGTAAAATTTACATATTATGTAATGCGGTGCAATAGTTTTTAATATTTATTCACGGATATACATGTACCAGATGGTGAGATATGCATTTAACAAATACTGAATGAAAAATTGGTTTGGTTGCATGTATGTGTTTAATTTTTTTTTTATCCTCATTTGTATTATTATAGACAGGATGAATTTCATGATATTATTAACCCTGTGTGGAATGTGTGGTGCTGTACCTCTTGTATTTATTCAACCATATAATCCAACGCCTTATGCACATTCGGCTGTTCTGGCAAATGCAGCAATCGAGGAAATGTTGCCCCAGGAGTTGAAAAATCATTTCTATGATAATCCTAGAACAGCGCAGGCGCTCGCTATGGAATCGTGGTTGGGCAATAAAGAAATGATGGTAAAATATGAAACGAATTTAATTTTATCCATTATCAACGAACATAATCCAAAGAAATAAAAAAATATTTACCAATATCAATTCACATTATGATTTTTTTTTGTGCAGGTAATTCATCGTCATGCTGATGAAATTCCACGACAGAAAATATTTGATGTTCTACATAATGCTGGATTTGCACGAAGATAAAAATTATCATCATTATTCCAGAAACAAAGTGTTGCGGAACAAAAAAAATAATAATCTCATTTTCATTATCCATCTTTTTCTCTTCCTATCATATCAAATATCAAATTTTTCTTCTCCACATGATAATTTTTCACCAATTCATCATTATAGTCATTTCATTCAACCTATCTCGACTATTGTCCTGTAACTTTTTTTTTATCGTGTGAATACAACCGACCTCTTGGGTGGCTTCGAAATACGAAAACGATTATTCTTAACATAAGATCGCAATCTTGCGAAGAAGAAAAAAAGAAAGAAGAAAAAAGAAAAAACAATGTTTGTTGGGGGAGTATTCAACTATCTGAGCCCTTCATTGTCCTGTCCAATCTTTAGTTTTAATCGAAATCTCGACAATTGACATCGATGACCTACTTCATCATGATGTGTTTGGCCGCAGTGTTGGCGTTGAATTTTTCTATTCAACGATGACGTTACCCTATTAAATCAGAGAGAATCCGATTTCTTCGATGTCGGCAGTGAAATTGCTCACGTAATTGATTGTATAGACATTTCATATACACGAATATGTGTATGAAATAGAAAATATTATGTATTATTATAATTTTATCAGAAAATTAGTATTAAAACAAGCACATACGTAAAATATAATAAGTATAACGAACAAATTAATTATATAATGAGAGATTCGTTTTTTTCCTTTTATGGTGTTGATATTTATAGAGCGAAGATAATTCTAATATTACTCAGATTTCATCGCTGCATTTACATATATGTGTGCGATATCACCCATGTGATATATTCTATTACTTTCAATGTGGTTTGAAATTTCACACTGCATTAATTTCTACTGCATTATCAATAAGGTAGATCTGTGACAAAAGTAGGATATTCATCCAAGTGTGAATCACACTGATGCAGCCGCAGAATATCGCAATGTCCACCTAGTACATGATGAGTCAAGTAAATTGGAATGCGTGAGAGAATAAAGTCTCTCTTCACATAGATATTTCTTTTTTTTTCTATCCATGAACCAGATTCTCTCACACTACGAATAATTCTCGTGTTCGTATTCTCATCTGTGTGAGGTATTCTCAATTTTTTTTCCCCTAATTAGCGGTTTTCTTTCTGCCATCAATATGTTGCGTAAGGACTCATCTTCAATCCTAGCCCAATGCAGGCATAGAAAATGGTAATTAAATTGCAATAAAATTTTCTATATTGATGAAATAGATTTATGCATTCATTCAGTCATTCATCAATTCTTAATATTTAACTTTTCTCACGGTTAATGAATAGTTATACTTGGTTAGAAAAACAAACTCTATTTGATATTGATGAAAATATTCAATACGATGATGATTGTTGTAACTATGTGATCTCGAGAGAAGAAAGAGAACGAAGCATTATTCCTGCTGAAAATAATGATCATTATCGGAAGCGATCGTGATGATGCGCGGTATTTGCGTCATAATGATGGCTGCCCTGTGGGGTCACACATTAATCCGTCTACATAGTTGCAATGTAACTATACAATACATATACATCAGTGAGATGGATAATAGAATTAATATGCACGTAGGTGTATATGTGTGTATATATATTAATGAAGCTTTATTATTGTTATTTCAGCGTTGCATCTCAAGCGAGTGAAATAGCCTTGATTTTTTTATTTTTTTCTTCACTGTGCAAAATTGTAATTAAAACAAAATTTCGGTTTTTCTGTGTGTTCCATCAATTGACGATTCATCTAATCATCATTTGACCATTGATTGAAGAATTTCTCCGGCTGAAAGTTGGAGTGTTGAAATTTTTTTGTATTGGTGATAGAATTTAAACGTTGCATTCAATAGATTCTTTGACGTGTCAAATTAATTTCAATGATTCAACACATTAATAATGAGAAAAATGGATTGAACTAAAGTATGATAATAATAAATGTTTATAATAAAATCTGGGTTACGCTTTGTCAGAAATATTTTGGATGAACGTTCCCACGAAATTTCAAGTCATGCATTGATTTCCAAACACCAATTATGTTCACGTTCAATCTTTCTCTGTGTTCACATGATAATTCAATATCTCAAGCAATTCTATGAACGATGACAAAATCAATTCTTTTTGATATAAAAGAAAAAAAAAAAAATCAAATTCAATCTCATTCTTTTTTCCTCAACAATGAATAAAGTGTTTTTATCAGCTTTCATGAATTTTTTTATTCATTCTCCTTCTTTATTCAATATTCACTCAAAATCCATCCCATTATTTGTAATGAATAAAATACATTATTCAACCTCAACATCATCTTTTCGTACAAAATGTTACTGAAAAAAACTTTTCGCTCACATGTCAGATGAACTTTCACACATAATTTCCAACTACCCATCAATAAACAACTACCAATCAATATTTCTTTTTTTTTTCTCAATGCATGGAGAATTTTGAAATAATAACAGCATGTGAGCTGTTACCAAAGTCCATTTCTTCTAATGTCCTACTCTGAATGAATTGAAGAAGAAGGAGAAAAAAAAAGTATAGAAGGAAACAAGAGGAGAAAGAGCCCCTGATTGCGATATAATTATAGGAAAATACTTACGAAGAGCGCGATAAATATGCATAGCACAAGATAACTCTATCTGGTGAATGCTCTGCGATATGCATTGCAAATAATAGATCTATTGATGAAATGAACGTGAATCTCCAGGCGCAATATATGTTTCCCATAGCGTATACACACTGTTGATAGTTACATATCTCATCGGCGAATGAAGATATACTAAAATTAATCTTAAACTCTTGCGTTTCTATTTTCAGCATACATATTAATATACATACATACATACATACGTACGTACGTACATACGTATATGCATACATAGAGATGCATGTACTAGCGGCAAAATCGATTGAACGCCATGCATTTTCATCATCATCGCATCCATAAGTTTCGACGACGACGCGTCAGAATGACTCTCGCGCGATCCACTTTCTCGGAGTATGACTGTGGATATACTCTCGCGATTGGTTACGTCACTCATGAAGTGTCCTAATGTTGATGGGTACAGGGGATTTGCGCGCAATACTCGTGTCTATAAGCCACGTAACATCACAACTACAATTTATTGTATCCATTCACATATATAAATAAAATGTATATATATATATATATATACATGTATGCATGTATTGTTTTATTTTAAGTATCGTTGCCTCGCTGTCTCTTATACAAGCACGAGATTCAACGTCAAATGAAATTATCGGCAGTGAGAATCGGTCGCGCGCTTTTGCCCATCGGCAAATCACGATTAGATGCTTTGTGAAAATGCTCTGGGTGTAAGTTAGTGATACATGTCAAGTAAAATATTTGCAGCGGGTTATTATATTATGACAATGCTGAAATTTATAGTCAACGCGACTTGACATTGCAGATCATGATATAATCTGTGTAAATGATAATTTATTTTTATTTTTATTTTTATTTTTCTTCTTTCTTTTTTCAATATATCTTTTGACAGTTCCTTTATATTTATCGTGACTTTGTAATCATTCATTCTGACAAAGGCATACATATATACACAATGCAATGCTTTTTTTTTCTAACAGCTCCATTAATACCATTTATGATTGACGATTTATAATATGATGTGGGAAGATTTATATACACTTCGTTATATACCTCGCATTTTATCCATTAATTTATAGATGAGAGGAGAAAAAAATTGCATCAAACTTTATAATACTGGGAGAAATTATTCAATATTTTTATTTTTTTTTGGCCATATCTTTATGTAATTGTCGATTACAACATATACTCTTTTGATATAATAATAAATAATTCAATGATTTTTGCTTTGTGACTGGTAAATAAATTGGAATATAATATATCGCGTGTATAATGAGTAATTGATTGTAATTTACAAATGTGCCATGAGCAATGAATATTGATATCGTAAAATTGGTAAGAAAATTTACGTAAATCCAAACAACTTATACGTGCGCTTCAATCACTATATTCGGAATGTAATACACCATATGTGCATATTGTATGCGAAAGGACAAACTCAATTATATTTCCGTAATATAAACATAAGTGTGTGCACATGCTGATTATTATATCAATTTTGATTGTTGTCAGACTTTTTATTCCTTTCAATGATATATGTTTATAGAAAGTTGCAATACAATGATTTATATATTGCAGCGCGATGTCTCCGTATTGTCACCGAAATTATTCAGAGTGTGAATATAATACGACGTTTGTTATTCACATGTGAGAGATCTTATGCCCCCGCACGTTATATCACTAATAGGTATAACGCTTTGGAAGTGGTGTGACGAGGTCGAGAATCACGATAGTTATCGATAGAGAATCGATGAAACACAGCCAGTGACGTTATTCTCCTCATGTTTTTTTTTTCGTTTTTGTTTGTATTATATAGCTGAAAATGAAAGCAACATGGATACATCACTTATACTTATTTCTCATTTTTTTCTCTCACTTTTCTCACATCAAAAAAGCGAATGAAAGAGGAGAAAAGAGAAAAAAATAATAATGGAAGAATAAATTCATAATTCTTATTATAACAAAGGAAATAAAAAATCGAACTAACGTGAAGATTTCAAAATGTAATTGCTTTTCTTACAAAATATATTCTGAAGGATGTATATATATGGTGTATTAAAAGACAAAAAAAGAAATAATAAGTCATAATAAATTGCGCGTTTTTTATTAAATAGAAATAAATATGAAATATTATAAGTATAGATTTTACGACGTATTTAGTAACGATGAGTTCTTCATCATGTGTATGTACATTTTTTGAAGCAAAAAGTGCAAAAATATAAAGAAGAAAAAACAGTAGATGATCTAATTCCGTTATATTATAAAACTTTACATGGTATGATTTTACCGATCCTACATTGTATGATTTTACCGATTGACCTTCGTACTGTACTCAACACAATGGTGGTGAGAACATTAGTATGTACATGATGACAAGCTAACGCATGTTTTGATGATTTCAATCCCAACCTTGCGCACAATTGAATCATTATAAAAGGACATGTAAAAATTAAATGAACATATTAATCCTTGACTCGATTATTAAGTCGTCGACATTAAAGGCGGCGAAAAGAATAAATGCAATAAAAAAAGATATATATAAATATATTAGAGCATTGAGATTAATTGTGTCAAGTTGGTGAGCGTGGAAACTGTAACAGACATGAATTAAACATGGATCATTTGTATGAAATTGGAATTAACATTATCAAAATTTTCGTGATTTGTGGAAATATTTTGAAACAGATGCTATTACTCTACTGAATGATATTTCAATTATATATATATATATATAGTTGAATTATTTGTATTGAGAACAATGTATGAGATAAAATAAGCAGCAGACGTAGATTCAACTTTTGTTCCAATGTATAGTTATTTTGAATGTAAGCTTGCAAAATTTCCAGTTATATTATTTTCATTTAATTAGCATCAATTCTCCATTCAGTAGCTTGTTGTCGTTAGATTAACTTTTCATGGAAACACAAACAACATTTGCATTTCTGTATTCATAATATTCGAATGAATAATGAGTTAACCTTTATCAAGAAGCATTAGTGTCTCGTGACACGTTCTCGCGACGCCCCGTCATAATTATTCCCTGTTCAGAATGCGAAATTAGCTATTTCATATTCAGATTAGAGCAGTGTTGGATTTTCAATGGCACGTGAATTCAATAGATTTGGAATGATGTCCGAATCTTTAACTTTAAATTCTATGGACAAAAATGTCTATTTCGATATGTGATGAATTCGCAATAATTATTATCTGAAGCTTGTTAGCTTTGAATAACTTTTTATCAGTAGCGAACTATTGAAAATGTTTGTTTCAATCACAATTGCATTCAAATCTATCATTTAAAAATTGCAATACTGAGTTGGTCTAGTTGATGATGGAACATCAATTAAATCTGAAAAAAAGTGCGATTGAAATCTTCTTCATCTTCAACAGTCATGTAGATTATTTTTCATAGAAAATGTATCGAAGAGTTTGCACAGTAAAATGTTGGGTAAGACATCCTCTATGAATTCGAAACTGTTGGGATGAAAATTCATGAAATAAATTCGTGAGAGAATCGCAATCAGAACTTCATAAAACTTGAACTATTTGATTCCTATCAAAACAATAAAAGGAAGAGAAAGAATATTAATTATATATAATGGCAGTTCTCAAAGAACAAAAATCTTTATGTCAATTATAATTAAAAATAATGCACTGTTCTAATTTCGCAATATTGGGGTGCAAATTTAACAATGAAACATTAAATACATTCGACATAATGATAATTAAAGGCTCGTAAGACTGAACTTATTTCTATTTCAACCGATGGTCTTTAAAAAATACATATACATGTATATTTTTTTATTTATCTATTTATTTATTTATGTATATGTGAAGTGACTGAGTCATTCGATCCATCAAGGAAAGGAGCTCGACAGAACACTGGGATAGAAGATGTTACTCTACTTGCAGCATTTCACTTTCACTAACCCCGGCCTCCCACAAGCCTCATTTCATGAAGATTCTCCCCGCCCGTTTTGTCTATATACGTGGGTCACTTACGTCGCGCGCGAGGTCGTTCGTTGTTCGTGAGCGATCCCGCGTAATGCAGCATTCCATGATGCTGCTGCTTGGTTGCTTGTTTGCGTCCTCCCACTATAGTGATGCTCTTGTATCACTCGTGCCCCCCAAACAAGCAAATAACCCATCCACCTCCTTCTTCACAATTTAATTTCTCTATGCAGTCAAGGGACACCACCATCTGGGGAGAAATAGAGAATATAATTCCAACAGCCCTGTTTATGGGATTGTGTTGGGTTCATAAAGAAGTGGGAGAAAACACTGATGCCATCATTGGGGGTGTTAACCTGGGGTATATATTGTCAGTGCACCAACTTTACCATCAGTCACCTTCTGACATAACTGCAACCCGGGTGTTCGATTGAGAATCGCTTCGGTGAGTCTCGATTTTTCTCAATTTTTCTCGTTTTTTATTTTATCTCATTTTTGTTTAAACGGTGGGTCATTTTCAATTGTTATTGGTTTCATCCATTTATGTTTCATCATCTGACAGTCAATTTATGAAATATGCTTTTGGAAGTTGATTAAATTGGGTTTCATGAATTTCTCACTCTGATAAATTCATCAAACATTAACGATAGTGAATTTTATTTTATTTGTACATTATATGTGAAGTTGGTTGATCTTTTTTTTTTTTTTCGAATTGGAATGTTTTTCGGCGTGTATGGAATTATGCATTTTTATTATTTGATTGTTTGAATACTTGAAGTGCTCAAGTGAGAATTATTCCAGGGAGGTCTAAATTTTGGTTGTTTGTATTTCTTCCCCATCTAAATAGATCATTCATCAATCATTTCCGCTCATTATATCTATATACCAATAAAATATATTTTCTGATTGAAATTCATTGCTGAAAGAATAATAATCAATCAATAGTAGTGAATATTATTTTTCGGTATAAATTATCGATTTATTTGAATAGTTTGGACTAAAATAGTGAAATTCGCTGTTGATGGAATCTGTGTATTGTGTATGAAATTGGAAAATAAGAGTTGATGCAAGACGAGATTCGGTTAGAATTTTTATTGTTTCAAAGTTTCATATTCTTCCATGATTTGGAATCTATGCCCTCTTTTTGTTGATGATAGCTTTTCACTGTTACAAGTGGCAATTGTATGCTTGTACTTTCCATGATCACGGTAAACCGCAGGGTAAACGAATTAAGAAATAGAAAAAAAAATTTTCCATTGTCAATAACAGCAGTCACCACGATTCCTGTTACACAAATTAATATGGCACTTCCCATTGTAATAAAAAAATAATAACCATTGGAGAGAATTCATATTTATTGTTATCTAGGATCGCTACTTGAAGATAAGCTGTAGCAGCCACCATGAGAAAATGGCTATTGTGGATGGGTAAGTAATGTTATATTATGACTTGCATGAATATAAATAAAAAACAAAACATTTTTTATGTACATATTACGTATATATAGAAATGGGCTATGCTTTTGTGAAATAATTTCTCAAACTTTCCAAACACAATCGGTTATTTTAATTATCGGTTAATACATCTCTAAAGATTTTTATAATGTCATTCTTGACAACAATATGAATTTCGACACATCAAGTATATGAAAATGTTAATGTTTTCATGATACGTATAGAAGAAACGAAATTTCGCCAAACAGTTCCATGCCGCTTCTTTTTCGTAACTTCCTCCAATTAAAATGGGTTTTGAAGATAAGATTTGGTACTGCTCGGTATATACTGACACGACTATTGTTCGCCAAATGTACATGTTTTGTATACGCGACAGCGAAAAGACGCGGCTTATCCGATGTGTGTATTCACGGGCCTGCGATCATGGGCATAAAGGTCAAGTGTATGCAGTCGCTGGAACCATTTTTTCTTCTCCACCAATTATTTCCAGTAGATTTTTTTTCTGCTCTCTCGGTTAAATTCTCTCTTATCTCCTCTCTGTAATAATTTTACTTTATTTTTTCTCATTCAAATTTGATTGTCCAGTTACATCATAATGCACTACTGTTATAAATAGTTCAGTTAAAAGTATTAAACTAATTATGACGGAATAATGAATGACATCATTGAAAGTGTTTGCACGAGAACTAAGCTAGCAGGGTAGTATTATAAATGTCCCACAGTTGAGCGTGTGTGCGAAGACGTGGCCCACAACATCAGGGAAAAATTGTTTGAAATATCTACGTGACATAACTTCCCGCTAATTAATTAAGAGCAGTTGCTCTTGCACAAAATGACAGAGAACGTTCTCATAAATCGCAGGTATGTACATACCCACGTTTATAAAATCACAGAATAACACGTGGGCAAATACGAATTTCCCGCGATCTTTCGCAATTATTTTTTAAATAGTTCACCTGAGAATTTACAATTATTTTTTAATTTTTAATTTTTGTGTTTCAGCCATACTGGCAACCACTACTACCTCATTGGTAAGTTACACTTATGCATTCATAAATGTTTTATGCTTCATTCTTGAATATTATTATTGGAATTTTATGCGTATTCTCATTGCAAACTTGGCAATATCTTCTTTATTCTTAAAAAAGAACTCTAATAACGTTCCACGGGTGCATACTAATATGGACGACATGTAATAGATGGGAAACATGCGGTCTTCCTACGAGATCTTCATTTTTTTTCTGTTGCGCAAAACGTTGGCCGTGTGCATTTATCGTACGATCAGCTTTCGGTTTCACGTGATGTAATCTTAAATACTCGTGTGGAAGTGGCGGGCAAAAAGAGGAGACAATTCAACGAGGAGTAATTTAGAATCTTGAGATTTAAATATTGACATGTAGCTGTAACATTCACATGACAATATTTTATCCTTTTATTTTACTCTACACGGAGAAAAAAATATAGCTACTGGAACTGTATATTAAATAGTTACTCGTAAACAGTTCCAGTAACTAAACGTACTCTTATGGTAACAATACCAT
>JAPYZH010000374.1:11690-92690 GCA_030523085.1 Meteorus colon
GCTCTCAGAACAATCCTGTACAGCTCTGAGAGCTGACTAACGTTCAGCTGAGAGAGCTGACTAAAATACAGCTGCAGCAACTATATGATAGACTATGAACCGCGTACAGCTCTCGTAGCTATACAGTATAGCTCTGAGAGCTAAATTTTTTTTTCATGTATCATTTGAAAATAAATTGCTCGGGGATTATTCATTATGAATGTGCAACTTTGAATGTCTTTGCCATTCTAAGGTGAGTAACTGAATGTAGAGAAACAAAATATTTAATTGTTGCAGGCTCAGCAGGGATATAATTATCCAGTTCCAAGTAATCCCCTCACCCCGGGAAATGGTGGATTCCCGAATACATCACCGGGCAATTATCCGAGCAATCAACCAGGCAGGGCGCCATCTGGCGCATCACCCGGCCAACCCCCGAGTGGTTTTCCTGTTGGTGGGCAAAATGGTTATTCCAGTGGCCGACCAGGAGGTCCAGGTCCGAGTGGGCCATCTCGACCAGGCGTCTCAACTGGCGGCGAGAACCAAGGATATCCAAGAGAACAACCATCGATTCCGTTCCCAGGAGGAGCAACCGGTCCATCTGGTGGTTACGATCGCGGACAAGTTGCTCAACCACCGTCAGGAGGATTTCCAAATAAATCACCTGGTCCCGGAGGTTATCCGAGCAATGGTCCTCCAAGTGGTCCAGGCGAATATGATCGTGGGAATGGTCCAAGTGGGCCAGGTGGATATGATCGTGGACCCAGCGGGCCGGGTGGATATGATCGTGGACCAGGAGCACAAACACCTGCAGTGCGATATCCGAACAAACAACAAGGGCCCGGTGGCTATCCAAGTACCGGTTCTCCGAATACACCTGGTGGATATCCCGGAAAACCACAAAGCTCTGGGGGAGCTCCAAATTCTGGCCCATCAAGTGGACCTGGCGGATATGATCGTGATTCAAGCGCACCAGGTGGGTATGAACGTGGACCAGGAGCGCAAACAACACTGGGAGGATATCCAGGCAAACAACAAAGTCCGAGAGGTTATCCAAGTACGGATAAACCGAGCGGACCTGGTGGTTATGATCGGGGCCAAAGCACTCAAATTCCATCGGGACAATATCCAGGTAAACAACAAGGTCCAAGAGATTATCCGAATGCTGGCACACCGTCCGGTCCTGGTGGGTATGACCAAGGGAATGGCCCCAGTGGACCTGGTGGTTTTGACCGCGGACCAGCAGCGCAAACTTCACCCGGAGGATTTCCAGGCAAACGACCATATGATGATGTGGGGCCTGGTGGATTTCCTGCAGGTGGGCGGGACGATTCTGGGCAGTATGAGGAAGGGGATTATTCGGCGATTCCGGGAGAACCCGGGCGTGATTACCCGATTTATTCTGATATTCCCGAAACTGGTTTTCGCTGTGACGCACAACAAATTCCAGGATACTACGCCGATATCGAAACACAATGTCAAGTGTTCCACGTGTGTGCGAACAACAAAACTTATGACTTCCTTTGTCCCAATGGCACAGTATTTCATCAGCAATATTTTGTATGCGTTTGGTGGAATCAATTCGATTGCAACTCCGCTCCATCGTTCTTTTATTTGAATGAAAATTTGTATGACTACTCTATCATGGGAGCACCAGGCATACAGGGACCCGATGGATCACCAGCACCTGGCTTTCCTGGATTGGGTCAACAAAGACCACCAACCCCTGGTTACCCAGGACAAGGGCCACAAGGACCTCAAGGTCCACCCTCGTCTGGATATCCAGGACAAGGCCCCCAAGGACCACCAGCTCCTAATTACCCGGGACAAGAACCACAAGGCCCCCAAGGACCACCATCATCAGGATATCCTGGACAGGGACCTCAGGGCCCACCCTCTACCGGGTATCCAGGGCAAGGCCCTCAAGGACCACCATCATCAGGATATCCTGGTCAACGACCACCTAGTCCACCTTCGCCTGGATATCCCGGTCAGAGACCTCAAAATCCACCAACGTCTGGATACCCAGGTCAAGGACCCCAAGGACCACCATCAGGTGGTTATCCTGGGCCGGGACCACAGGAACCACCAACATCTGGCTATCCAGGATCGGGCGTGCCAAGGCCACCAATATCTGGCTATCCTGGATCTCAGGGACCACCTTCATCTAGCTATCCTGGTCAAGCTCCCCAAGGACCACCAACGTCAAATTATCCCGGTCAAAGACCCGAAGGGCCACCTTCTTCGGGATATCCTGGATCGGAATCTCAGCGTCCGTCGCGACCTGATACGTCCTATCCATCGACACCTCAACCATCAGGCGGACCAAAATACTTAACGCCATTACCTCCAGGTCAGTATCCAAACGGAAACCAACGGCCGTCTCAGCAGCCCAACTACCCGTCAAAACCAGCACCTCAAAATTATCCATCAACTCAACCACCTTCCGGTTATCCGACCAACAATGGTAGAACACCCAGACCACCAGGCTCTAATGGCCGACCCGCTGAACTATCACAGCCATCAAACGGAGGTTACCCTTCGGGTCCTAAGGAATATCCTGGTGATAAATCACCTAATGTGCCTTTCCCTTCAACAGGACCCTCAAAGCCTGATCGTGAATATCTGCCACCGCGCGCGAGTTAATCTTCTGCCTGTGGATATTCCTAATGACGAACCCTAGCCATCACTCATAATGCGACCCGCCCGTTGTTGGTGTTGGATCTTGAATGTAAATAGGTGTCTTTCTAACTATATCATAAGCCTGATACTACAATTAACTGTAATATCGCTGGAGCATCGTTCTGCAGATATTTTTATTGTCTGAAAAATTTTTTTTACTTGTTAATAAGAAGTAGTTTATTTAACGGAGTTGACATACAATGCAAAATACGATTAATCTATGAGTCCTCCAATTGTAATGTTTCACTATGTATTTATTTATTCCGCTTGAGTAGATAACGGAGTCACTTGTAGCGCGGATATAGTGTTTCTTAGATTTCAATCGGGGAAAAAAAAACAAAGAGAATAAAAATCATAACATCAATGAGTCATGTGATTCATAAATGAAAGTGAAGACAACACCAACCGCAAGAATTTTTAATCCACCGCGTCATTATTGAAAGCCATATGCAATTGATTCCCACTCAATGACAATATCACTGCAGTTAGATATGACATTCTGATGTCTTAATGTGCATCACAATTATATATACATTAAACTTGTAACAAAACTTTTCTGAAATATCTACGTGGAATGCCATTATGTATATTTTATACTCGAAATAAAAAAAAAAGGAACAAATGAAATTACTTATGAATATTTTTTTATCACCTTTCTTTCAACATTTATATCCATCTCGATTGATCGCCACTACTCTCAGTTTCGAATTCACCTATTGGAACATTGAACATCTGGTCAACAAAGCGTCCTTGCAAGGCCGAATAAAAACTATATTCTGTGTAGCAACAATAAACTCATTGCGAATACTGAAGAAGAAAAAAAATGTGTTTATCATGTATCAATTCAAGTGTCTAAAGTGATAGGTCATTTCGGAATCTTACTCATCAATTATGGAAAAGAAAATGAGAATAGAAGAGATAAACAGTATAATTGAAAGTTCAAACAATATATAATAACATGTTGATTCATATGAGAGACCGTTGATTCATTCAACCCTTTCATTTTATGGTCTTGCACATTTACTTCCTTATCCACCTACCTAGTTCACACTTGGTACACATAGCAATTATGTATCTTGCACCAAGTGTTGCAACACATTTCTCATTAAGTGTCTGGAATACAGAACGACACTAAAATTCAGAATGAAGGAGAAAGAAGAGAAATGAAAAATGAAATTAATCATGAGGTGAAAAACTAAACCACATAAAGTTAATTGTAAAATAGAGGGTTTGAACCGCAAAATGCTAATCACGGTACGTCAAGTTAATTAAATTCAAATATAATATGAGAGAATGAGCGGAGGGAGAAAAAAAATTCATTAACTTCACGCTCTGACCATGGTTAATTTCACCTCTTGTGACACATTATTATTCTAAGCCTTGTTGCACATTACAAAAGCATTATCTCCAACGACGTGAGAACAATCCTAATTATAATACACATATGCCGTGTCAATGGGTTTTCTATTGTGTCACAATGTACCATGGTTTTGCTTGGCCACCGATTCTGTGATAAACATCCATATGCATATTGGATATTAAATTAAATACAATGGCAGAATGAGTTCTATACTGAAACACTGAAATTAATTTAATATCAAATTGTGTCATAGTGAGTGAATTGATCTACCGAAAAGATAATAGAATATGCCCTATTGAATGTTGTTACTTTCTTCACAGGTATTCTATCAAATATTGTCGAAAGATCATATGAAAATAATAATGGTGTTTAAAATATCTTTTTCTTTCAAATTTTTATTGAATGGTTATGCATATGGATGAGGTAGGCGTCAGTCCCTATTGTTTTACCTGCAACATAATATTTCTGACATGAATATACTCATATTTGAATTGTTATTAGACAAACTAATGTCAAGAAGTATTTTCTAAATATCATCTGCGTGCTAGATCCCAACTATGTGTACCCAACAGGTGGATTGTAGGTATATGTGAGTATGGTGCAACAGATTAAAAAGTAATAATTCTCGCTCATCCAAGGATTCATGGGCTCCCAAGAATATAACCTACCTATTATTATTACCAAAGAAACGTAGAACTTTCTCCTCGATTCGCAGATGATTCTGGTTACACGGATCTTGTCTCCGTTAATATTTTATAAGGGACTTATTATTTTAGCACCATCAGTGTCAACAAACTGATAAATGACTAATGATACAGTTCTAAATTATCGAAAGTAATTCCATTAGTCGGTTGTTCTTCGTTTTGTCAAAGTAGGAAATAACAAAAAACAATTTCATGATTCATAATGCTTTCAGAAATCACATGCGCAATATTGAAAAGCTATCGAGTTACATCTTGTATAAATAATCCTGAGTCACAGCAATGACGAGGATCGCATCACCACCACCATCAGCACCACTAACATTGTTTATGTCACGATCTTTGTGTATTATATTTAAACGTGAGAAACATCATAATGTATATCAATGTAGAAATATCAAAAAGAACATTTGGATTTAATTGGCTTGACAGTTAGCAATATATCAACTGACAATTATGGCAATCAATTTTCAAGTATTCTGTAGAATTTTCTGTCTCTTTAAAATTGCAATGTGTCATGAAACTTGGTATATGATCTATACAATCCAACAATCACAAACCACCGATGATGAAATAATAGATGTAAGTTTTACCGAGCCAAATCTCTCGATATATACACTATGTCTCGCTCATTGACTCATTTAAATTGAAAAGAAAAAAGAAGGAATAACTGATGATGAGCTATACGTGCAAATATCCACTGACATTTCGACATGCAAGTATATGGGATGATCTGTCTAGTGTGCGATGCCACTCCAAGAAATCCTCATGTAAAGTACTCGCACCTTCGTCCGCAGGATACGTTTGCTCGTCTTCCTATAATATAGTTATGCAACACAACATAAATCCTTGCACGTTATTCTGACGTCACATAACACTTGCTCAATTGACTTAACTCTATAAAATTATTGTGTTCGTTGATAATGCAACTCCCCACATTTATTTTCTCCCTTTTTTTTTTACATTATTCCAACAATACAGAAATTCATAATCTCTCATCGTTGTTTCCTGTTTTTTTTCCATAATTTTCGCCATTTTTTTTTTTTTTTTTTTTTTTTCTTACAGCGATTTATTATGTTACGCCATCCAAGCAATGTTCTTAATTTATGACTGGTACTAACTTCTGAAGAATATTGTCGACATATGTGGAAGGTAAAATAATATTGAGATTAATCTGATGGAGGGTCATATGTGTGCCATCAGGAGAAAATGATGGATGGCACATGAGGATGATTAGATTTTATCAACGTGGTACAGAACGCAGTTAAACAAGAGAGACATGAGCAAGAATGTGAAGTTATTCTTCTGCTATATGTGTAATGAAAACATTATGAAATATATTTAAGTATATGATCATATGATACAGAGTATGCTCGATCAGAGAGATATACACACACGCCATGGCTACTGTCATCACTTCAATGGCCATACAAGTTGGTTTTTCTGTTTTACTTGAGTACGTCCAAGAAATATACAGCAATTATAGTTGTGCATGTTTGTGCGAGTTGAGATCGGTTTAAAAGGTCGAAATTGTCGCAATAATGAACGGCTATAGGCAAAGAAATAAATAGAATAGCCAAACACACAACGAGTATGTACTTATACCAAGTATAATCATCCCGCAACCACACAATTGGCCAATCTTATAGCGACGATTAACTGATGTGAGGGAAGAGGTCACGAACTCAAAAGCAACGAGACAGTAACTATGTACTTGCATACAAAAATGCATCGTAATTGTTACCAGATCTGAAATTATAAACAAGATACTTAAGATAATTATTCAAATGAGAATTGGTTTGACGAGAGAAGTGTTTGTTTCTTTTTTTTTTTTTTTTTTTTTTTTTAATAAAGAAAAGTGATGGGTGATGTATTCAATGATTGGCAAAACCCACGCTTATTTATTAACATTCTGTACAAATATATTTTACATGAAAACATTTGTGATGTATTTTATATCATTTTTTTTTTCCCGAATAACACACTCAGTAACAATAATTGTATTAAAGCTCAATAGTTCAAGTTGAAACACAATCAATTGTATTGATTGTGATTACTTAACAGAAATTTGAATCAATATTTGTATTATTATGTGTACTCAAACATTTAAGAAGATAAGTATAACAGTTGCCATCACCATATGCTTTCCCAAGAAAAAAAAGTCAATAATCAGTTTCACCGCACACCGGAGTAATCTGCATAGCTCTATCATGCATTAATAAACTGGCGCAAACAAACAAACAAAACAACATGAAGAATATATGAATAACATAAACGAGCTAAGAATGTTGTCTTTTTCCACTTCAATTTTAAAGATAATTGATGCTGCTTTATGAAAGGATATCAACCACTATTTTAACACTAAATCCATTATCATCAATCATTCTTATATTTAAAATGAAAACATTGCCTACTTAAAAACATAATATATTATAAATATATATACTGATGACAATTTGCTGAATGCAATCTGGATTAACTTATTAACATTCATCCGTGTATAAACAGTCAAATTAATATCGCTGGCCATTTGAAATTGGTTATTGTTGATTCAAAGTCGCATGAGTAATATCATTTCATGATTCTATAGAATCTGTTTGAATTATATCTATATTATGACAAAAATTTGGATTGAATCCATCTACATTAACTTTAAATTAACAATAAATTCATATATATATATATATATATATCAATATAATCTATTTAAGATTCTCAGTTTAAAAACACTTCGTCAAAACGAAGGGACTACATTCAATAATTAGTTCCGGGGATTAGCGTGTACACGCGTCAACCCCACTTTGCTGCTACTGAGTACAGGGATCTAAGAAGTTCCAATGCTCTTTCGTCAGACACTGTACTATCAGTCTCAGTCACACTTTTGATACGATTATTACTATTTGCACCACGATTATTCGTTGATGAAGTTTTTTCATTTACTTTATCTCTGCGCGAATTTTTGTTTCGATAAGTTGTGATTGCAGGCTTTGGCGATGTTACAAAATGTGATGAGCTTTTTGCCTCAAGATCTTCAGCATGTCCAATTGGTAAATTTAAATTGCTAATACCTGCAACTAATTCACGTGACTCTTCAGATGTAAATTCATTTACAGATGTTCGCAGCAAAGCATCGAGTAATTGTTCTCTTTCTTGCTCCTTTGTTTTATTCATCGGTCCATTACAATGATTTATCAATAGCAATACCAATTGTCGTACTGTGGCATTTTCATCAGCATGTTTCATTACTTTCATTAAAGTGTCAGTGCTGGTGGCATTGAGCTTTCCAAACATTTCTTTTGCACGAATAATTTCATTCTCACGTTCACTCATGCCATTATTGTTAAGATTAATACTATTTATACTACCGCGCAAAGTTTTTTTATTGCTGTCAGACGGCAATGAACTCGTTGACGTAATTGAAGACGTAATAGTTGTTGTTATGCTCGATCGAGTTGTATAAATTGGTGTAGGCGTTGCTGTCTGATCAGTTGAGTATGAACTTGGCAGTAGTGTAAACATAGTCGGTGAGTCCGTTTCAGTAGTTGACCATTGCCACGGAGTCGGTGAATTTTGATCATTTCCAATGTGTGAAACAATACCATTTGCTGAATCAGTAACTAAAATCTCCTGACTACTGGGAACTGATGAATGTGTGGTTGCACTCGGTACGCTTTCAAAGTAATCGAAGCTAGATGGATTATTAGCTGTTTGCGATGTTAAACCTTGATTTATATGTTTAGGATCATAGAATACGGTACTTTCCCAAAGTTGCGTCACCGTTGGCGATGAGGTCCAATGATTATTCAGCTTGCTATTATTATCAACACTCTCTGAATTGCTCACTTTTTGTGACAGAGTGCTCCCACTTTGGTCATATGAATTTGTATATGATTCAGAAAATTCACTGTATTTTGCAGACGGTGATGGGGTGAACGGTTGCAAGTTTTTTTCTGCATTGTCCTTATACACTTGATTGTTTATGCCGTAGTTATTATTGAAATTGTTATAATTGGGATTAATACTGTTGGCAGTTACTAGAGATTCTCCATTATTTCTGTTTGATTCAGCTGTTGTTGATATTTGATCATAATATTGAATTCTGAATGGCTCCCCAGTTGTAGTCGGCACATTGAAATTCCCTCCTACTGTTGATGCAGTTGATTCATCAAATTCGTGTTTCAATCGATTGAATGCATTTTTGTTACTATTTCCATGGTTTACTGGAGGTAGAGTTTGTTCATATGAGCTTGGTGTCGAAGATTGTTCATAATTATCGTAATTAATCGGTAATGAATCAGGGGGTTTCACATATTCCCCATATGGTTTATACGCGGTAACATTATTCTGCTGAGCATCACCAACTTCATTGTTATATGCCGATTCACCGGAAGGAAAATAATTCTCATAGTCAATTGTTGCGTCATTGAATGTAGGTGCAGTATGGCCACTGGTTTCGCCATGCCCATTATTAGTTGCAAATGTATCGAATGCATCATTTACTTGCGATGCAAAATTACTCGATAAACTATTCACTTGTGTAGAATACTGATCATTTTCTGTGATTGGATTGGATGTTGTTGTTTGAAATCCGGACTCAAAAGATGGAATCGACGTAGTGTAATACCCAAAACCACTGTCGTCAGTAATTGATGAAGTTTCCGTTGAAGTAGGTGGAATGATTGTCGTTGGTCTTTTGAATTTGGATGGTGTTACGTCATCAGAAAAATCTAAAACTTCATCCTTTTCTTTTGTAACCGATGGATAGTCATCGATGGTTGTTGGTGGTTGCGAAGCAGTAACAGCAGTTACAGCATCATCATCTACTGAAGGGTCGGTTGGTCTTATTTCAGTTAAAATCTTTTTAAATGTATCAGGATCTTGTAGATAAGCGGACAAAGCATGAGTGAATATTTTGGCGAGTTCACGTAGTTTTGTATTATTCGATTTCTTCGCAGCGTCCAATGGTCCTTCACTTTGCTGAAGATCCAAATCGTCGCTCACATCTTCTTCGCTTTCATTTTCATCATCATTCGTCTGCAACTCTTCTGGAATCGTCGTACCATTCACTTCTAGGGCATTATTAAGATTGAATAAATCGGCATAAGAATTGATTGTGTGTTGAGTTAAAATACTTGCAGGCAATTCTACCGATTGATTTTTTTGGTTCAACAATTTTTCATTATTGACAGATGTCTTTGACATATTCGTATTATTCTGATCAACGTTATGATTGCCCTTAAATGTTTTAATGCTATCACCAGCAGTGGAGAAATATAAAGCGAGCGAGTGTAATGTAGCTGGACTCGATGAATGCGGTATCTTCAATCCACTTCGATTTCCGTATCCATTACCAATAATTGTTGGTACAGTCCCCTCTAATCCACGTAGAGATTGTAACATATTGAGGGCATGCTGGCGTTCCATTGCCGGCCTTTGATCAGGATTAGTTTTCCTTGACGAAGAAATATCTGATTTGATGTCGGGTAAGTAAGTAGAACTTCTTCGCAGTCCGTTGATTGGAGCGGGCGTAACATTATCGATCGTATTGAATGTTTTCAAACCCTGCACTCGATATTGTGAGTTTCGTGTTGTATATGTTGGTACTGTCGCCGTGTATACAGGTGGCTTTGGGGTTGTGGTGGTTGTTGTATAAGCATAATTTTTGGTAAATGGAATGTAAGGTACGAGCGTTGACATAATTTTACCATGCTTATATGTGAAACTTGTGTCATAAGGTTTTGGTGTTTTTCCATTAGCTGAAATCTGCTGTCCAGTTGATACACTATCTCTTGTAGGTTTGTCTGTTGATGGGCTTATGGCATTTGGTCGGAAATTTTGCCAACTTCGCATAGAACTTCGACTAATGCCCGAGCGATTTCTTCCGTTTCTTTCGGAACGATTGTCATTCAAATATGATTTCGTTGTTCCCAAAGAATTAAAATCGGCGGTAGAATTACTGACGATAAAGTTTGCTGCGCCACTATCGTAATTTTTGCTGTATGATTCAGTTGAAGTTCTTAAGTTTGCTGATGGCTCGCCGGTTGATTGTGAGTTGGGAAAACTTCTTTGTGTGGTGTAACTTGCACGACTGTAATCTCTACTGCTGAGGGTATTATCATTATACAATTCGGTATTAGTAAGTCTTGGCGATGTAAATCTTTCTGGTGAAGCTTGCTCTTGTGAGTATGACGTTACAGTCGCTGACATATCTGAATAATTAGGAGTGGTTGAGGTCCACTCTTGAGTTTCCGTAACAACATCAGTGAAACTTGACGATGGGTCGGTTGTCTTGTAGTAGGAATTTTGGACAGTTGAGTAAGGAGTTGTGGATGTATGATCAAATTCTGTGGTAGTAGTTCCTTCTCGACGATCCCATCTGTTGTAATTAGTGCTATCGGCCCCACCACTTGACGTCAAAGTTGTTGGTTCGTAGGTCGTGGTACGTGGCTTATAAATTGGTGCAAAAGTTGGATGAGGAAATGCTGGAATATCTTTTTTAGGAGTAAAAGAAAATTGCAAGTTCGCAATTCGTGATTTGGTAGTCGTTGACGGCTGTAATGTGCTTGCAGCTGTTGAAACTTCATTACCGCGATAATTGAAGTGATTATTGCCGTAAACTTTGTTAACACGATTCCCTCTGGCTGTAGCGAATGCTGCACTCTCTGCCAACTGTTGGTATTCCTTGATTGGACTCGGTGTACTTGTACGGAATGTTGTAGTTTCTGTGTACAATGGTGTTGCTCTATCATTTGTCTCATCTTCATCAAAATTGAATGTCTTGGTTTTTCTACCACGGTCTCCATTGCGTTGTTCGTTGCCACGATTGTAATTATTCCTATCTTGATAACGATTCAATTGTGCTGAATATTTATTTGATGATCTTTGATCATGATTGAATTGCGGTTTCGGTACAGAATTACGATTGTTGATTAGTTGATTTCGTTGTGTATCAAGTAATTGATAATTTGATGGTGCTCGGGAATTTTGATTATCTTCAGTGTTATCACTGTCATCGTAAGTACTTGTATCATCACTGGTATTCTCATTAGAAGAGACACCACTATCTGGTGCAAGATCATTGATTTGTGAAAATTGATTATTGGTACGTGCATTTTGTTGTGAATAAATTTGATTTGGATCAAATGGCCGTGTCGATGTTTGCTTATTTGCTTCAGGGCGTTGTTCAATCTCAATTAATTGATTTTTAGCTGGATTGCCGTAGGGATTTGTTCGACCATTTTGTTTGCCATCATAATTTGTCTTTGACGTACGATAATATTTTTGTCCAACGTCATCGTTCGACGGCCGCCGAAATTCGGAATTTATTCGTTTCGCATCGGCACGTTTTCGTTCGTCTTCCGCAAGTTGTTCTGCACTTTGCTCATAAAGTTCGGTAGATTTATTGCAATCAACTTTGAACCACCAATCACAAATCAGTTGAGATTGTTGGAAAATTGTACCATTTGGACAGAGGAATGATATTTTTCGACCGTTGTCACAAATATGAAAAACCTGAAATAAATTAATTTAGTCCAAGTTATTAATTGTAATTAACTTTACCAATTTGCGAATTAAAAATCGATGCATAATACCTGACAGTTTGTTTCTAAATCAGCATAATATCCACCTTTGATTCCTCTGCAACTGAATGACGTTGCTGGAATGGTTGTTAACATTGGAAAATCTACACCCGGTTGACCCGTAACAGCTACAAAATTCAAATAATCAATAATTGATAAAATATTTGAAAATATATATAGATCTGATTTGTGTAAGAATAATTTAGCTACCCGCTCCCATTAACCATTCCTTTAAAAGCTCTTCATTTCCAAAGAAGACTGATACAATCAAACGCAATAAAAATCGATTAGATAAATAAAGTTTTTACTCAATGATTTCCATGATAAATGAATATTCAAATCATTTGTGTTACACACCTTGGAATCCTGACTGTTCATTATTTTCTCGGGTTAATCGTTTCACAACTTTTTTCAAAGCTGAAACACTTTCCTCGGAATCACCCAAACCTTCACCACTTATTTGTGTCATAAAATCAGATATTTGTTCTCCATCAGCGAATCCAGATTCCTGTGATATAAAAATAGATACAATTAATTGAATGCGAAAATATATATCTCAATAAAGAAATTTTCGTCCGTAAAGAAGAATATTCTTCTACGAAATTTCCACGAAATAATCAGGCATGAACATTTTTATCTCCTGAGAACTCAGATAATATCACTGAGGTGATTTCACGATTATATAACTGATACGAGTGATGGTTCTAATGTAATAGAGTGCGATGTAACACGAGACGTACAGTGATTCATTCGCCGTGAAATAAGAGTTAAATGATCGTTAAATCGATACAGTCATGGATTCTTTGTTTTGCAGCACATACCATTCGGTCTCTCAGTCAACGCATCGTAACCTGCCTGCTGTACATACATATACATGTATATATATGTACATATATATACATACAAACATGTCTGTTAGAATTGATGAGAGAGTTTATTGTGAAAAAATTGGTGTTGAATAACATCCGGTTGCTATCAGAATGTGTAAAACAAAATACGACTATCGCATCCCTCTACATATTGAAGCATCAAACGCGAAACATAGGGGTGAGCATAATCCGTAACTAAATGCAACTCTATAACTTTAGTCGTCACCCATTGTACCACACAAAAAAAATGTTTCAATCCTTATCGGCGTGGCATCTTCAAGAGAATATTTTTGTACCACAGCTGAGGAAACGGTGACTTTTATAATTTTTTTCATTGCCAGATAAATAGACCGTACAATTTTATGCTTTACAATTTAAGTGTAACATTATTATAAATCTGATTGGATTGAATATTCATGTTTGAAAATGCATAATTACAGTTGATATAATTGAGAAGCTGAATGTTGTATTGAGGATTATTAATGTTTTTGTGTGAGATACTGATGGGAAGAAGAAATTGTATAAATTTTTAAATAAATTGTTCAGCACGAAACCATTGATGAACTCCTAGTGTACTGATAAAATTCTATATTGAGCTGTGAGAAGTTTTGATGCTAGTCGCATAAAGTTCTTTTGAACAGAATCAATCCCATATTTTTTTTGAGACTACATCCGCCAGTTGAAAAAAAACATCATTTTTAGAAAAATATGAAAACTTTCTGGTGGACGTTTGTCAACCTTCATGCGCTTGACTATCAACTTTCACAACTCTTGCATTATTTCATTCTTTTGGAAGAATTACTTCATCATCCTCATTTTAAAAAAAGTCGCGGAAAATATAAAGCAAAATAATATTAACCTTTTTTTGATATGGAAAACATGAATTTTCCTTTCAATTTCACAATGAGAAAATCTCTCATGTAATACTCATTTATTTCATACAAACGTTTACGTTGATTGAACAATTCATATATTAATGCTATTATATATTTAAAAATTATACATACTTTCAAATTTTAAATAATTTTTTAAACAACAAACCCGATGTATTACTTACATTTAATTCACAGTTTCTTGGCCGTATATGAAGTAATAAACCTGCAAAACGAAAAAATAAAATATAATAAATGAATAAGAAAATGAAGATTAAAATTTTATTTGATACATAAAATTTGAGGAAGAGCTACAGAACTATGAAAATAATAAAAATAAACAACGCGTGTCTCCATTCACTTCTCAATTTAGACCAAAACTTTTATTACACACTGTTGCAATAAATTAAAATGCTGAATGCAGAGAATGCGATCGTTCACTCATAGAATGTATATACACAGCGTATATATGACTACTCACCGTAATAGATTAGATGGAATGATGGGAAATGGGAGAAGCAGAAGGCATAGCACACTTATCTCAGCAGTTTATGGAGATCTATTACAAGTGTATGATGCAGCCGCCAAATGAAATAGAAAGTTGGATAATACGCGAAACTTTGTACATTTGGATTTCTGTATATGTTTATACACAAAACATATGCTAAATCATTTCTCAGCGTTGAGAATGAAAGAAAAACGATATACTTTATTGTTTTTATGCGTTGAAAATAATCATGGAGGAATTTCTTGTTGGAATATTGAATCGATACTAAATAATTTCAAGTTTCAATCTACGAAATGAAATCTTCGTATCCGTATGGCAGCGCATCGAGACTTAAGCTTTTTTATTTTTTTCTTTCCACCTCTTTCTGCGACGACCTTCGGTGAATTTTCATCCGCATTTCCCACCACCTGGTTTTCATCCGGAATACTATTACTTCACTCCAATTTTTATGCCGATGAAATATAAATGGTAGAAACAAGTAAAAAGTTTCAACCGTATACTCTCATATAAATGTATATAACATGGTGTAACAGAAAATTTATATTCTTTTGTGCATTGAATTATCTTTTTGCAAGACAAGGTATCAGCAGTGTGGAAATTTTGTGAAATCTTTCATCTTACACTTTCATTCTACTGTGATTCTCGAAAGTGAAGAAGAATTAATGCAATATATAATTTGATACATAGATTAATTGAAAATTAATTGACAATATTGATAGGATACACTGCTGGATTTTGCAAGATTCTAATTGTTCATTTAAATTCATACCTTCGTAAAATCGTGATCGAATCGAAATTTTATCGTCAATCACAAAGCAGAAATTCTTCATGATTCGGCTTTGGGACGTGAAAAGTTTTAATTATAAATTTTTAATAAGTCTGAACAATCAATTATAATTTACTGAACTTTTTGAAATTCTCTCCTCTTTTGGAAATTTTGTCATTTTCACAAGTAATTTGGTGTCTTCCTAATAAATATATTTCACAGTTAATCTGTGATGAAACATTGAGTTTTCACTTCCAACTGAATGCTTGCAACTTGTCGCAGGAGCTCCAAACGGATAGAAACAAAAATGGAGCATTTATCATGATACAGCAGAAACGTCAGAAATAAAATGAATCACTCGAATAGGGTTATATGATGCGATCGTAAGTCACAGAAATGGAATTTTGAGATCCAATCGATCATTCAAAAGTATTGTTCTGGCAAAATCGGAGAAAATGAAGGAAAAAAAAAAAAGAATGGTGAAGTATGCATGGGAATAGTCCCATCTTCAAACAAATTTCACCTCATAGTGTATTACGAAAGAAATCTGAAGCCGAAGAATATCATTACTTGAAGTGAAAACAAAGTAGGGAGAATGAGAATGAATAAAGAATGAACGAAATTCCTGAATACAATCCTGCCTTTGACCATATACTTCCAATCAGAGTAAACCAATATTTCGATTACTCAACAAATGCTATCCAATCCAAGCCAACAAATTAGATCCATCGTTTCTCCCCTCTCAGTTTCAATATGGAATCCATTTCGAGCGGCCCGAAAAATTCCTACACACACATCACTGTGTTGATCTTCATACAAAACAATTACAATTGATTGTATTCTGTAATGTAACTAATTCGAAAAACTAACATGTAACCGATATTTACTATTCAGTTGAAAAGACGAATAATACTTGTAGATTCTCGACAGATTTCTGTTCTCAATTGATCTGAAGGTATTTTCATATACATAACATATTATCATGCAAGGTACGAAACAGAATTGCTGAATTGAAATTTATGATCGAGTGATGACATCTGACAGCGTGTCATGACATCATGTCCGAACAGAAAAAAAATACCAAATTGAATGTTTATTATTAATGGGGCAGGATCTTCACATTTAATATTCCCCTTGAATTGAAGTTGTGCATATTAATCTTCATAAGAATATTAAATCACAACAGAATACGCTATACGGCACGATATGGTGGTTAGTTTACGGTATATTATACACTCATCATCTCATCGATTGCATGGCCATCAGTAGGATGTTTTGTAGATATATATACTCGTGTATCCTTGACTTTTACTGCCTCGAGAGATACCATGACGATCCCACGGTGCAATGCAACAGGAGATATGTCAAATGGCCACCATTCAAAGCCTTCGCGTATCTTCCTTGGCCAGCATTAATTGACACCAAACAATTATAATTCAAAAGACTATCTAGCGACTTAATAAATCTGAAGGAAGCGAAATTTTTTCCGGCCATTAATCCAGGAAAAAAAAAACATAAAAGTCCACGTCAATGTGCTATGCAGTTTATCGAAGAGGAACACGTGTTTGAAATGTTGAAATAGTATTGCTTCTTTATTTATGTTTTGCTATGTATTATTATAAAAACGATGAAGAGGATACGATGAGTCATTGACAGATGAGAATAGCACTTGGTGTATGACCTTTTTGAAATCAAAAACTATCACTGATATTACATAATAAATATCAGTTGTCATGATGATGACATTTCAGTGAACATACATGAAACCAAATTTATCATTTTTGTACCTTAATAATTGTACACGGGATTTTTACATTGTTGACATATTTGATTGCATTGATGTATTGCGGAATACTTGCAAAATATCGTACATCCTGAAGACAATTTTGGAGATTATTCTAATAAATTGTCATTATAAGACATATACGATTTTTTGGTATAATGAAATTAAATTTACTGAACAATGGTAAAGTTAATTTTTGTAACATTTTTTTCCCCAATATTTCCATCTTAGTTTTTTTTTTTTTTCATTGTTCGAAGCAAGTACTTCAGAGTTAAGTGTTAATCGAGGTCGTGGTCGTCATGCTCTGAGTGCATCCCAAATTTCGTTCATTTGCATGACACATTGTATTTATCTTTAATAACGATTATTCAATGGAACAATCTCGTCCTTGAATCTTATTCGTACACATGTATGTACGCTTTGTGAGCATCTCTTCCTGCTGACTTGAATTTATCGTCAACGCAAAGCAATGAATGTTATTATTTCACTCTTTTTTGTTTGAAACATTGAGAAACGAATTTTTTGGATTCATTTCTAGCATAGACATTTATTTTTACATATTAATTCTGCAAATTTACGACACCTCCGAACACCAAACTGATTCGTTATTGTTCATTGTTTCTACTATTTACAATCACACTTTCATAATTCTATTTAACGTTACCATTATGTGAGAATATAATAGGTAAAATAAATACTCACAGAGCCAGAAAATAATGCTCGGATCCATGATGCTGGATTAATTCCGCTCCAACTGCTCAAACCGCAATATGAAAAATCATTGAAGAGTCGTTGTTTATTCTGACATATCAACATTATAATAATAAATGTGTTATCGAGGATATCATAATTATGAATCGAAATAATTTCAAGTCTGACGATTGATTTTGCTGAGTGAATTTTGTATCATTGACAATTTTTATTATGTTATCATATATTACGTAAACCATTGTGCATTTCAATATGTAACGTCAAAATACAGAGACAACAATTCAGAGTATCGATACGATCATCAAAAGTTTCTTTATACAATTAATTTCAATATTTATTATTCATTTATTCAAATTGTCAATTTCACATCAGCAATTTTGATTGAATGAGTCGATATTAAAAATAATATTGAATTTCACTTTTATTATCTCCTCTTGGAGACTATACAATATGAAAGTGTCAATATTGATCAGATGAATTGACACGATGAAAATATTGTTTTTTTTTTTTTTTTTGAATTGTCAATTTTGAATGATATTTTTTGATTTGATAGTTCCACACTGCGAATAATATTCCCCTATATTTTTTCCCCCGTACCACAGATAAATGAAAAAAAACTATCACTCCACCTTGTTCCTCTATAACTATTATCGCCATTCTTCTCCACTCGACAATTGTGACTCTGATTACCAAAGTAAAAGCGTGAGAAGGAGGACGTAATACACGAATTGTTAATAGTCATTACATATGAATGACTTCGAGTACATTTCATGAAATGGATTGTAAAATATTGTGGATGATTCTAATCTATATTCCACTTTCCATTTTGCATTTGCATATATAGTTGGATATATATATATATCTGAACGATCACACCAAAAATATATTGGTGATATTATTCATTGAAATAATCGAATTCTTAATTAATTCTGACACATTAACTGTAAAACCAAATTTCATATCAATCATCGTGTTCACATGAATTTTGTTGTTACCAATGTTTTGAATAAGTCTTCTAATTCAATTTCTCCAATAATTGGTGAAAATGAAAAAATTTAATAACTTAATAATATTCAGAAGAAAAAAAATATTGTATGACTCTGATCAATCGATGCTCCGACATCATTAAAAGTAATGACTATATCTTTGCTGTAATACATCGTCATGTTCATCTTTTCTTGTATTATAATAATATTAAATGAAAAAAAAAAAGTCTTGTTATAAATGATTGCAGAGTCTTCCTGAAAATTGCTCGATAATATTCACTCGATTCACTACAAAGGAAAAAATAAAATTAATGAAAGCTTTTTACACAATGAATTATCAAACCATATATTGGTTTGATATTTCTTTTTGTTACACTGAAAACCAAATTTACAACATTTGTTTGTTAATCATGGCGGATATTACAGGGGGATGTGATTCCATCACCAGTATGATTATTCCACTGACGAGTTACAGGTCAATTGCCCATCAACAATAAAAAAAAGTTATAAAATATCCGTTTGAATGAGTAGAATACGATAGTTATAGTACCTACAAGTTTGAATTAATCCGAGTAATTCTGTGAAACTCACTAGTGGATAGTTCCATGTCGGTGTGCCAAGTCGAATAGCTCCATTAATTACCTAGACTAGAATTCTATTGCAATCTACCTCACGAATACTCGAGAGAGTCCGACGATAGATGCGTCTTGATTTTGCACAAGTACTACTTTGGACGTCTCGCGTCACTATTTCTTTATTTCTTTTAGTTTTTAATTATTTATTCATATTTTTTTTCGTTTCTCCTGTAGTATTCAAGAAAGAATAGAAGATGAAAAGTTAAGATAATTTCAGATTATTAAAATAGAGAATTGTTTTCACCCGTTTATAAGAACATTCAAACGTAAATTCTACCCTTTTAACATCACGATTTCAAGAATCTCTCATTATCTGTCGGCATAATATTTCATAATCAAATCACTGCTGCAAAACACTTCCGTCACGATTATCACTGGCTCTAACTCGCATAAATTTGTATAATGACAATACGTTTAATCATTTGTAAAAATACCATACAATTTATAACTTTTATTCTCATCTGATTTTATATTTACTTTTTTCTGTTGCAGAAAAGTGAAAAAATTCAAAATGATATCTCACACTTTGTACGGTTTTGATGGGTTTTTTTCTTCAACTTTGGAATAATGTTCCAATGATATAGAGAAAGAAACTCGCAAAAGTTTTGGGCGGCGAGTGAAAAATAAGTACAGGACAATAAAAAATAAAAAAATGAAGCGATAAGTGATAGTAAGAAAGTAGGAGCTGCCGTTGTATACGCGAGTTAGAAAGTGTTGTTTGGAATTTCCATACAATGTGAAAGAGATTCAGAGACGTCCTGCGAGGTCGAGAAAAGCCCCCCTATTGTACAGAACTGTCGGGGCGCGTGTGGATTAGAATGTGAGAAAATTTCAAGGAGCGGAAGAACATCCGAATACGTAACTTCAACTATAATAATTACGTTCCCATTAGCTATCAAGCGAATGTGATATACCTTGCGCAATTGCCACATTAAATGAATCCACGCCTTCTTCCCTTTGTCAATGCATATTAACTAAATAGTGTTACATTTGCGACAGTGAGAAAAATGAAATATACACTGAAATATTATGAGCTATTTGACAAATAGAACAATTCTGCCCACAAATCATTTGCTATCCTGAAATACATATGGCCGAATTTTTTCAACGTCGATGGTGAGGGTAAAAATGAACATCCAAAAATAAATATACGACAAATTCCCCAACACCGCACTATGTGTTTGCGTTAGTATTTTTTATTTTCTGCTGCCATCAAATATTTATCATTTATGATTATATGTACCTACAGTTAACAATAAAAAACTGAAACACGAATGGCTTTTTTAATCAATATATCAAAGACAAAAAAAAACAAAAAACAAAAAACAAAAAAAAGATGAATGATGAAGTTTTTTATCACATTTTTATTTTCTTTTTCTTTTAATTCAACATACTATTATTTCACCTGACGTAGCCGTTCAATTTACCATTGTATTATTTTTTCGCAATGCGAACAGAGTAAGAGGGAGATGAAGCGTAAAATTGAAAAAATATCTGGGCCATGCATTTACGAGGATATCACTCTACCTATATCTACGAAGGAAGAAAATGAGAAAAAACAGAAGGGGGAAAAATGATAAAGGAAAGCGAAAAAAAAAAAAAGATGGTGATCCTTGGGCCACCATCGGTCGGTTATAACGGATGATCAAACCATAGAGACAAAGATATAACCCCAGACATTTGTCTGTGCGATTCAAAGTACAATTATCTCTTTTCACAAAATGCCAACGCGCTCCCAGTCAACGTCCCGGAACTTTCTCGACGTTTATTGCAACGTTTTAAACGTAGATAATCACATCTATTGCGAGACATCATCAATATATACCCCATCACCACTATTTTCCATTGAGTAATATCCGTACGACCGTGAAATTCTTCTCATATGTGAAATACTTCACATGTTTGACTTCGGATTGCTGTATATTCAACTGCTATGACGTTGCAATTCAATTTATCGATTTAAATGAAATTCGACGTAATTACCAGGTCAAATATTCAAGGCGAAAGGTTTTTTTGAAAACAATGTCTGTATAAACAAAAATATGTCTTTTAAGTCATATTTTTCGTAATAAACAAAAGAATGAAATTTCATTGTACCTATAACATTCGTTTTCATGATGTGCGGGCATCACTTTTGCTTATTCGCTTCATTTTACATAATCAATTGAATTCTTGGACGATCGATCGTATTAAACGTTCATTCGTATTCTTCCAAGGCTATTTTGTCTCATGAATTTTCCAAACTTAGAAAAATTATCAAAGTTTGTAGTTAATAATAATATTTTATACCGTGCGGAAAAAGTTTTTGAATTGAGGAGAATGTTGTTGATTCAAGACTACTTCTTATTCGGTGAACCGAGCCAAGCCAGAAATGTGATCTGAATTATCAACACATAATAGATAGAATAATCAATCCGAATGTTAATTTTTATATTTATATGTAACTTTAATGCAGCGAATTTCTTGGACAAGATAATTTATATGACACTATAGTTTGGAAATTAAAAAATTGTAGATGTGAACACTTCATCAGCGAATTGATTAAGAGCATTGCATTGAATATTGTCATTTCTGATAACTAATTAATATAAGACGTAATTTATGCGCATCTTATCCTCATCCAATTGTATGAGAACACTAAACTAGAATTTTTGATGCTATCAAATGCTATTGCTATCGGTACTCGATATTCGAAATATCTGTAGCATTTTGAATTTTTAATCGTTTGCTTCGTGCTTGTTCTTTGCTCTTTATATATAATCATACATAATCGAATATGGCCCTGGGGTGAATTAAATTTTGAATGAAATTCTACAGTAATCCGTGCGATTTATCAAGGGAAATTCTGCTGACGATATTCTGAAATAAAGTGACAAAGCTTTTGAATTCTAATGTATTTTTTCATTACCAACAATTTCATGCATCGTTATAAAAGCGAAAAATTGAAAAACTATTTACTTCAAGATTCATCCACTATGTTATCGATTAGAAAATAATAATTATTATTTTAATTTCTCAAGTTCAATCAACCCACCTTACACACTTACTAAAAAAAAAACAGTCTTCAATCGTAAAGCAATTGCAATACCACTAAACAAATTTTGTGTAAACGCATGATGGTATATAATTAAGAGAAAATACACTGAAATGCAACGATGTGAGAAGTAAAGTTAAACTGATTGAAGGTCTACGCGCAAGACATTTATTCGAATAGGAAAAAAAATATTGCAGAATGAAATGACTGATGCTATTAAAAGAAATAAAATTATAAGACATTTTATAAAATGAAATCAATCATATGTCTGCACTACTTAACCTGTGATAATAACCACGAAGAGTTCTGTTCTACTACATCTAATTGTTCTCTGATCGTGTATTGTCTATCGGAGTGTAACTTCTGTCCAGCACCGATATATACAATACATATACCTATAGACTCTCACAGAGTATTAAAAGGATGTGACCTGAATCTAATAAATGGTCAGTCGATTGCACGCTTTCTTTTTTGAGGCATCATCAATAGTTGTAAGGATAGTTGATGTCATGATACTAAGTGACAGCATCATTTCTTTATTTTCATCATTTCTTTTTTTTTTCACTGATCAAATTAACCTGCGACAAATAACATTACTATTCCATTTGCTTGCCAGTAGAATATATTGAATTGACCGGGTGATGTCCGGAATACTCACTCACTCATAGAATGCACTCAAATTTACTTCTCAGAATTATTTGTTATGCATTATTTCACTTATATTTTTTATGAATCTTGGCGAAGATAATTCATTTCTCCGAGTGTGAATTCAAGTATAAATAATTAACATGTATTCGATATATCGTTTATTATAAAATAAAGTCTATGTATGCTCATGAAATAATGATTCTGTTGAAATTATTTCAGGTAAATTTCATGAAAGTGTAGATATTATATGAAAATGTGTATTGATGTAGTGATAATGAAGACATGAGTTACGTATTTTAGTGTTGGTCGGCTAGACTATCCGGCGTCTGTGTTACACTGGAATTTATTGGCTGATGTTATGTATGTATATTGTATATAGTAACGGATGAAATTAACGCATGACCCGGATAGCTAGAGAGTGCACTCAAACATGAATCGAATCAATTATTAAAAATGGAAACACGTAAAATTTTTTTTATATACTTCCGAATGGCTACCAAAACTTTTGTGTTCGTTATGAGAGAAATCTGTTGGAGTCATGTTTTTTTCTCTCCATCTATTTATTGTTTTGTATTATTTCATTCACGTAATGACAATGTGCGAAATTGTTTTTAATTATTATGGAGGTAGCAGAATGACTATAATTGTATGACAGTCGTAGTGGCAAATTTGTCAGAAAATGAAAATAAATAGAGAATATGAAAAAACACTACGAGAGATAACATTCAACACTCATATATCTTCCGTCCGTTACTTTCGCCTTTTTTTTTTCACGCACAGTTCGTGATATTTTTTGTTTGTTATTTTATTTATTTTTTTTTTTTTTTTTTTTTTTTTTTTTTGACCTCTGGCATTAAATAATATTTATTCTCCGCAATTTTTCATTCGTTGGAAACAAGAATGAAGTGAAAAAAAATAAAAAAATACTGAAGATGAATTTTGCTTTTGAGATTTTTTTCTCTCTTCCATTGATGAAAGCCTTCAGCGAAATGTATCATTAAAATGTATAGGAAATGCACTCGGATGAGTAGAGATAAATATAATGTATTACGTTAACAGCGACTGTGCACCTCTCATGTATAATTTATTTAACTTTAATTCCAATCTGAAGATTTCAATTGGAAAGAGAAGAAAAAAAATGAGCAAAATTAGTAATGAAAGATTGAAATGGAAATTCACATATTATATAGTTGCTATTTATAAGTATTCATGATCAGTAATACGACAGTTAATGAAATTGAATCTTTCTCTCCGTACGTCAATTGACCTCATACACTCACCGCGACGTATCTCAATTCATGAGTGAATGGGGTATGACCTTCCTATACTCTCCATAAACATTACTCTCTGTACATTACTCTCCTCACAATATTATATTACCGCCGTCCTATCAAAATTCATAAAAAATGAAGACATTATAATTTACATAACAACCACATGAGCAAATACGGAAAAAAAAAACGATTCACTGGCAAGAGAGAATGAAAGTAAGGAAGGACAGTGCTCTCTACTCCTGTTCATTGCACTCGAATCCCAGATCATATACAAATTGAATTTTCTCATCAAAACAAATAAATAACCAATAAATATTCATATATGATTGAATAAATAAGGAAAGAATATTAAAGATAAATGTAAATACATAGCAATGATACCTTTATCTCTATTTCAAGTAACTGTTCTTCCAATAACAATCGATCAATCACAAAAATTCAAATCGATACGTCACACAGCACACACACGTGTGTTGGATTCGTCGCGTAGAACACCTCTTTTGATTATATTAACTTTTTTTTCCGTGGCAAAAAATGAGATAAACAAAAAATGCGATGGTGCTTTTTGGAATGGATCTTTTTGAACGCGCGGTTTATGGGGACGGGATGGGATGGAGTCGCGACACGATACTGGCAAGTCTCCGGCGTGACGAGGAATCCTCATGCTGCTCCAAGTCCTCCCTCTCCCTTTCCTTCTCCCTTTCCCACCCTCTCTCACTCACTGTGTGGATCAACCCTCTCGCTGTAGCATCCTCCCTACCCTTCCACTTCCCTTCTCTTTGTATACATAGTAACTGTGCGTCATCGCACGCGCGCACACTCGTTAATTCTGTCATGACTTTTTTTTATCTCCAATAAAAATATATATGAATTGCTTTCTTCATTTACTTCAATAGTAAAATCTTGAATTAAACAATGTCAAGCCAAATTATATTGAAATGTGTCAGTTAGGAAGGGAAAAAATGTAGTTTTGTGTTATAATTAAAAAAGAATTTTTCCTCTTTTTTTTTTTTTTTTACAGAATATGAATTTTCCGCTCCCATTTACTTCTATAAAATACTCTCGTTTGAATAATGAGAATGGGAAATATATTTAGATTCTTTAGTTCAACGGGTATAATGAGATACTTTATTCTGCTGTTTGAAACATTTGGGTTTCCTATTTTTTGTTTTTTGAGAAGGTGATGGGATCGATTTTACTTCACACATTATTGTGGAGAGAGGGATAGGATGATACCTAATTCATATTGTATCTGGAACATATGTTTCGTTTATCTTTTATGGGCGTATGTAAATTTTTCAGTCGATTAAGTTTTACAGCATATTCTCAATTCAAGTCATGAGAATGAAAATCATATCGAAATAATCCGATGTCAAATAGAGAGGGGGGGCTTTGGATTCATTTTATGTCTCAAACATGTGATTTATCCTTCATCTTTTACAAAACTATGTAGATTTCTTCATCCGTTTCCTTTTATAACATATTCTTAATTCAAACAATGAGATTAAACATTATATCGAGATAAACTGGTGAAAAGGAAGGGACACGATTTTTTAGTTTATATTATGTTCGAAATGAATTTTTTCTTTTTTTTACTTTTCACAAAACTATGTAAATTCTTTTAATCATCTACTTCCTCAGCACATTCCCAATACAAATGTTAAAAACAAAAATAAAAGTTATAGACAAAAAATGTGGAAAAAAAATAATTTGATTAAAAATTCCTGGTTTTATAATGATGATCCAAACCGTTTAATTATTTTCTCAATTTTCCGCAAGAGTGAACGTATCTCTACCTCTATTCATTGCCATAATATGTTCCATATTCGAACAATGAGAATAAAAATGGCATTAACATACCGGAAAAAAAAGAAGTTCAAACTTGCCTTTTTGATAAATTATTTTTTTTTTTTTCATTGTTCATGATATTCCAATGTTGTTGTTTTTATTTTTCTCATTCTTTCATTTAAATAAGAAATCTAAACGATGTAATTTCTTCACTGAGTGTACTGAATAGTGTTGCCAACGACTATGTATATACATACTCCCCCATATTTAGTCGACAGGATTCACAGCGGAGGTCATCGAGCTAAACATCACGAGTGAGAGTGATCTTCAGCCGTCGGCGCGGTTACATGCACTATATTTTCAATCCGTTTATGGGATCTATACATAGTTTATACCCGCGAGCGCGATGATGACGACCACGCCGACAACAACGACAACAAAAAGGACTCCATACTCTTCTGTATCGTCTTAAGATTTCCGCCACAACTATTTATTAAGTCAAATCACGTTGTCCATGTTTATGGATCACGAATTCACGTTTTTCATTGATTAGCATCCACTTCCGAGGTGTATATTTAAATACAACGTTAAACACCACTTTCGACTCGGCAACCAACATGATTATGTCAACTTTTCTTCTTCCACTTCTTTTATTTCTCATATTTGTTTACATAAAAATATAAAAGGAGAAAAATAAATTACGAATGATTCGAACGGAGTATCTCAGTCACTTTTACCTTTCGAATCTCAATATGGAAGACGCTCACATATATATGTATTGAATCTCAAGAAGTACATCGATTTGCAGAGAACGTTTACGACAACTGCCTTAATTACAAAATTCTATTCATAGCATCTTCGCCAGTGGTTTTAATTCAGGTCATGTGAATTAAATGTTATATGAGATATGAGGTAGACAATGTTGAAATATACAATATAATATATATGACTGGATTAAATTATATCGTTGTTCGAATGGATAATGGATAAACAAAAATATTCAATCTTCTTCATTACCGTCTTGCAACATGGCGAATGGAACCGGAATTGAGAAAATAAAAAAAAATGTTGCGAGAAATGAAGTGGAAAGAATTTGTGCTGTTAAAATGTCATTTTGTACCGTAAAGGTCTTTTCAATTCTTCAAGTTTGTAGGTTTTTTTTTCTCAATTTGAATGTTATTTTTTCTCAAATTTTCTCAAAGTAAGGAAGTTGAGAAATTTCTCCGGATATTCGAAGAACGTGGAAGTTATGGAAATTTCTAATTAAACGTGCCAAATTCGACTTAGGCTGACTGGAATCTCCATACACGTTCTCTGCAATACGATGCTTGTTGAAACTTTGAGTGCGTTTTTTGGAACACTAATGAATTAAAGAAGTTAAAATGGACTTTTTTTTTTATTCATTGCAACAGTAAAAAATGTCCTCTACTGAAATGATTACAAAAAAAAGATGTCGTTGTATTAGACACGACGCTGAAAATATTCTGCCTGGATATAGTTACAAAGCTCCACTTATTCAAGAATTCCTTAGTTCTTTTTTCGAATAAAATTCGATACATGGAATTATAGTAGACAAAAAGCGTTTTATTAATCACGTAGAAAAATATTGAGCAGACGAATACTTATTTATACTAACATTAAGAGAAAACGTGAACTCGATTACTCAAGAATGAGGATTTTTGTTTAACATTTATATCTTCGATGGGTCAAGGATGGAAGAACGATCAGAACATCAGAAGTTTAGCCATATCCCAAAATATTCTACCAACTTATGATACCCTCAATTCAAAGATAAATAATCCACAAATAAATGAAACGATTTGAAATTATTTCAGTCTGAGGAATTATTTGAAATTTCAAATCTCGGCAAACCTATCAACGTTTTGTAAAATATTTCGGTATTTTTGAAAAGTAAATTATATGAACCAAATTTCATTCTTCAACTCTATACCTATTGTGATTGTCTCTGAAAATATATTTCAAACATAAATGCGATTAGACTCATTTATTTTGAATGTAACTCTGAAAATTTTATCTTCGAGTCAGGAACAGCGTAGTATGATTTCATATTATTATTCACTCTTTAATATTCTTAGTGCAATATTTCTAACTTCATGATCACAAGACTGCGATCTTTTACGATATGTGAAAAAAATCTCAAATTTCTGCTACGTTTTCAAGTCCCCACCCTCCTTTTCATCCATCAACTTGAACGCAGTCGCATAAACAGTCTTCACCAGTGATAGAAAAAAGGAAAAAAAAGGCAATCGCTACAGATTTGATATTCAAAACTCCATTCAGATTCATATTTTTTTCATCAGAATACTAGAATGTCAAAAAAAAGGAAGAAAATAAAATTCATAAGATAAATAAATTCAAAATATATACACATATATATGATCATGGGCATATTCGTAATAAATCAAATTGAACGCGAATATACAGATACGTCATGTGGAATCTAAGAAATTCATTAAGCAACTTATTCATTGTTATCAACGACACTAAAACAAAGTAAGAAATTGAGATGTAAAAATGGCAAAACGAATGAGACGTCGAAAAAGATCGAATTCGAAGAAACATGGTCGTCGTCATCGTCGTCGTCGTCGTCGTCGAATGAATGGATTTATTCTTTTTTATATGAAAATGCTACGATCAATGCCGACCGCACCGATAACAAAAGTTGCACGATATGCTGGATGTAAATGGAGAAAAATGACAGTGAAGGAAAAATGCAAGTATATAACTGAATCTCAGAGACGTAAAGGAAGCGCCAGATGACCTTTGAATATGATATAAAAACCGCTTATAATGTTACAATACACAACTGATGAGGAGCTATGGAGCCATTATAATCACCGGATGGATCACTACACAATACATTATTATGGTTATTATTCAAAGATCATTACTAATAACATTGATTGCACTTGATGAGTATGGAGAAACTGACAAAAAGCCTCATCGATTACGCATATCTTTCTATTCAATCCAATTATCATGCACATGAAAATAAAATAAAAACATGATTTATAATGATTCGAATTTGTAAGAAATCATCGGAATTTTGTCATTATGTTATACAAATATTACACATAAATATATTGTTCCATAATTGCAAGATTTATTCAAATTTCCGGACCGATTTGAATAATGTCATTAATTATCTCGAAATTTTTCTCAACGCACAAATGTAACCATCTATATAAATATATAATTTTCACATTGAGTATTATACGTAATAGAATAATTTATACATTGCGGGTATTTATATCAACATCACTTTCCACTTTTTCATTATATGACACCGCACAATTTTCATAATTCAACTTGAATAATATGAAAAAATGATTATCCACATTTTTTCATGAATTCATTTTCGTTTGAATCAGTTTTGTCTTCATTTGTAATTAAACAGATTTTAAATTTACGTTTTATACGTGCAAATGCGGCATTTATAAGCAGTTGAACAAATATAAATGTTTTCGCTTCTGAGAACACGAGGATGAACTAATTTCGACAAAATGTTTATTACAATTTAAACGTCATTAGTGACTACACGCAAGAAGAGAATGTCACTTATAAGTGAGAATTACGCGTCACAATTGAGTGACGACGAATATTTTTTCGTCGGCACACGCGACAATGAGTTCTGGAAATGTTAAATTAAAAAATAATTGAACATTAATGAAAACAATATTAGTACACTGGGAAATATTTTCAATAAAAAAATAAATAAAAATTTTAATTGAGGTAGGTGAAATATCAAAATGATAAAATATTTTTTATTCATCATGTTTTATCTGAAATGTCTCTTTTAATTGATAATATTGAAAAATATTATATTTATATTTACGACAGTGGCAAAAAAGAAAAGTGCAAGTCTTAATTTTTGGAAGGACAATGAAATGTCACAGTTGCAAATAATATTTTCCTCGCGAAATCACAATTGTAAGAAAGACTTACCTGGACGGAACAAAAAATGCAAACATTTCAATATTAATGAATAAAATGTTATTTTCATCAAATGTTCTCACAAATTAATTTTTTTTTTGCGTGTAAAACACTTCAGAAACACGAGCCGCGATGCCTCAATACATATACGCAATGCATGAAGTAACTCTTTTACGTACTTCCGGCATGCCACTCACTCGCTATGTATTTTTTTTTATCGTGGAAAGCATAATAAAGAAGGTCGATGAGTGATGGATCATATATTAGTGTGCGTGTCTACAGGTGTGACTTTTCTTCACCTATCTCCTTTCCATAAATTGATAGTACACAAGCAAATAAACTCGCATGCATAACATAAGCAACAGATATTTGTGTATGTATTTAAGAAGTGAAAATAAAAATAATAAATGAAGGATATGAAGACGAGACGTATTTCACGTGTATTTATTATATTATATGCATGGCGCCGAAACGACGAAAGTGCGAACGTCGTTTCCCATGGTGGGTCTCTCGCGAGTCTCGCGCCATACGATCTCGGATTTAAACAATACACTACGGTTGGCTACATAATACCCAGAAGATAGCATCTCTTCTACCGTGTGTGTGCGCGCGCGCGACACAACTTTCATTTTTCAAACAACCATACAGGACTCACGAATATCCCGCCAGCTTTGATTTATCAAACATACCCTATGGCCTTTTCACCTTCTCTTTTATATACTTTTACTATTCATATGTACCATCTTCAATTCAATATAAATTATAATGCAATGAAATGCAAGTGAATATATAAAAATTTGCTTCTCTTCATTTTCATTATAATGACAATATAATATTGTACAAAGTTAAACTGCTATTATCTGTCATTTAATGATCTATTGAATAATTCATTCGGTATTGTTCTTTTTTATGCAATACAACTCTTGTGAATTTTTTAAATGGTGTCACTTTATTTTTTGTTCACGCGCAAGAGAAAATTTATTTTCGCTTCGTGACTTAAATATATACATGTAGATATAAATTTTTATTAATCCACGCAGTGTCGGCGGAATCGCGGTGACTGCGGTCCATGGGGCTTTCACCTCCGACACGATCGTTCCACCATCGCTTGGTGACATCCCAATGCTTACATATAAATCTATATATATACATATACAGATGCGCATCTTCCACACCTTTTTATTTTTTTTTACTTCTGTTGGTATGGAATTTTATATTTTTTACCGTTTCTCACTTGAGACACAATTTCATTCCTTACGTAATGAATAATTGCAATAATTTGTCAAAATTTAATCTCTTAATATAAATATTTTACACTATTTTGAAATATTCCCTCACGAAGAGATGTGAATATTTGAATGAAGATGAATAGATTTTTCTATCATGAAATGCTGTGGTGCAGAATAAATTGATTGAATAAGTATTAAAAATTATAATTGTGGATATATCGAAAGTGCCATTTTTCTTTGGATACCCGCATGTAAGATCGGCTTGCATTTCACTTATAAAATATTTATTTATATTCTGAGTTTATGAAGATATAGAAAATATATTGATTGTCTACATCATGTTAAATCACTGTTTTCTATTCAACTGAACATTATTATTCATAATCATTTCGCTTGCATAGACATTAGATAATTTATTTCCGATTCCTTACGAAACATAAAATTATCACCAATGTCGGAGACATAACAAGTGATTTTGGTCTCTGAAATTATAATAAAATAAAAATGAGGGGCATAGTTCGCATATCAAAATATTAATTGTTCAACAGAAATCAATAATTTCACAATGTTCACAGTAGTCTTATCATCGAACCATTTCCAATATATCGTTCAGTGAATAACAATATTCTCTTAAATATTCCTGCCAATATCTGAATGGACATGAATATTTACTTATTAATTTATTTTTTTCTTCTTCTTATTACCGTTGTTTTCATGAAACTGAAGAGACTTTAGTACCATCCCTCCTGACACGATTGCAGGTCAAATGGCAGAGCCACGACAAACCACATTACCGTTACTATCGGTAGAATTACTCGCAATTACTCCTTGCCACGCTGTGGAAATAGCGAAGACAGGAAAGCAGGGATAGAGAGAACGTGAATGAAATCATATTTAGAATAGTTGAAAGAGGTATAAGCTGTCGACATCACCAAAACACTCTTTCGCTTTAGACACACGTAATAAGTTTCCTATTTTTCTTCCCCTTGCGAGTCATTTGAAAATAAAAGCAATTTATAATTTCATATTTAAGTTACTTTTTCGAAAGCTGTCCTCGACACCGAAAATGTTCGTTTCATTCGCAGAGTATAGAAGATTTATGAGGTGAACAGTTGGCTATATGAAGAATGCACTCAAAAATTTCGGAGAAAACAAAATCATAGTAATTATTAAATTCGCTTCTGTATGTCTCTGTTTATACCTCCGATTTTTTTCTAGGTATTTTTTTATTCTGCATTTATTAGCATATGAATTGATGAAATATATGCGCAATTTATAACCGCACGACAATTCTGTTCAGTTCTCATTTTACAATTGAAATGGACACTCATCAACGCTCTCACTTTTGTGTGTCGTTGAGAATCATCAATCAATCATGTCAAAGGACAAAAAAGATAAACTTTAGTATGGAATCTAATTAGTGATTTTTCTACAATATGAAGTGGAGAAAAAAAATGCAAATAGGAAAAAATAAAAAAATGAATATATCCTTCGGAAGAATGGTGAAAGAATAATAATAGAAACACGAACCTTCGCACCGGAATAACAACGCGACTGAAGATCCCCCCAGGTCACGGATCAGCTGCGACCTGAACGAAAGTAAGATCTATCGCTGTTGGATGGAGTAGACGATACAGAGAGAGGTTTAGTTTATTTGTTTGTCCGTATAACCCACACCGTTATATATCCGATGTGGTAAAAATGCATTGGTGAAGTCAGAGAAAAGACTTGAGAAAATTCACAGCTTTCTCTCTCTCTTCTGTTTTTTTTTTTTTTTACTCTCTAGACGTACACCCATATCCAATATCTTATAGCAGCTAATGATATATCTATTTTGTAGCCAAAAATTCAGTGCGCGAAAAAAGATGATGGCCAATGGCCAAATATACTTTCAGAGAAAACAAAGGATTGTCAGCATTGAATTGGATACTGTGGAAAAGCATAGCAAAATAGACACATAAAAAATAAATTTTACATTCTGAAATTATTTGAGCTGAGTCCAACAATAAATATCATAATAGCTATGGGAAGATTTTATCGCTGAGGACCATTGGGAGTGTAACTATATTCCAAAGAGAAATCGAATTTCTATATCTATGACAGGTATATTTCAGTGAAATCGTCATAGCATTGTGGAAATGCATAGCAAGATATAAAAATAAGATAATTCCATCAATAATAGTTCTCTTATATTCAATTTTGGATGATTAAAATTTCATCTATTTATAATTCGGATGTAAACGCATGATTAGTTAACCGACCGTACGTAATCATAGAAAATTTTACTTTTACTAGTACAAATTCATCCGGGAACATGGAAAATAAAGAAAATACATGAAAGTATCATTGGGTTAGAACAGCGAAATGATTTACGAGTTTGAAACAATAAGTCATCATGGCTTCAATCCGCCATGACACTGTTGTTTCATATCAAATAGACGCAAATACTACAAAACGACCATAAGTGTTCTTCACAACCATTCAGAAATAGTATTGTGATTAAAAGTAGTATTGTGTGAAACCCGCGCGGCGAATCCTGAATTCGATTTTCTTTTATAAACTTAATTTTTATTGTCATGCACTGTTTCCGCAATAGTTCCTATGCGATCAATCTCTCTAAATCAATGAATAATGATAAGGAAGTTGTAGTAGAACAAGTTTCACACATCCTTTCAATGCACGCAATAGCAAACAACCATTAGTTTTCGACAAAATTCAATCAACTAAATAATAGACAGTTACATCTTTTTTTTCTGCGCGCTGAGTATATATAATTAAAGTCATAAGTATGTTGGTTGAACACAACAGTGCTATGTTTTATGATGGCAGTCTGGGAAATCACGTAATAGCGCAGACGCAAGAAAAATCGTTCCGGTATACATATTATATTACCCCTTGAATAATAAGTTTGTCAAATGATGTTCATCATGATATCTATACTACAGTGTGATATATATCCCGACTGGAAGCCTGAAGGAAGTTGAAAACAATTAGGTGACACGAACGAATGCCGAGCGCATCTTCCCACGCGTTACGCGCGATTCCTTGAGGAGCGCGCGCGCGTCAACGGAAATATCGCGTAAGAATTAACGATGACTTTCTCACTCACATACCTCGCAAAGAATTCGCTGGATATTTTTTTTTTTCTTCCTTCTCTATTTTTATATTTATAAGAACAGTTGGATCATCATTAAGATGATTTCAAATAAATTTAATGAATATAAGAAATGATGAGTGCAGAAGACACAGGTTGTAATACTCCAATAAAATTCATTTCTCAATAAATACTCTATTGAACGCCATTGATCAGCTACATACAATATATATTGTGATACATTTATCGCATGTATAATTGGATCGTGTAAATTAACGTAATTATAGTAAATTAAAAAAAAAACAATGCATAAACATATTATGCGACATAGTCATTGAGTTACAGATGAGTGTTTTTTTACTGAATATTTCCGTGAGTTTGAAACGCCTCTTACTCACAATCTCCTCATTGACTATTCAAACAATTCACTGAAAATGATAATATGTAACACGACACAACCATAACATATAAGAAATTATATAATTGAGGAATAATATGACTTCTATATGAATGAATGACTTTAACATGATAGTTACTGTACAAATTTACGGTCGCAAAATAATGATTGGATTGATTGATCATTTTTCCAATATTATACACACTTAAGTCTATTTTATATTCAATCGGGCGCTCAGAAGAAAATTAGATTAATATTAAATAATATGGGTCAATGACAACAACAACAAAAGGATTGCTGATTCTGATATCTGTTTTATCCACTTTTTCTCTACATACTGAAGCTTGTTTCAACTTTGATTATTTAGTATTGATATATTAAATACAAACCGCAACTTGGTTTGGACTTTATATTTTTACAATTTATTATATTGTAACGCCTAATTTTCATGATTAAATTTCCTAACCAAGATTGAACTATGAATCATTTATCAATTGATCTGGTAACAATAACTTTTTCGAATAATTTTCAATTATATGATACTGGGAGCGACATCTTTTTTTTCTATTGAAAGAACTGAAGCCAACGCTCAACGTCCGCCACTATTTTTTCCTTATATGCACCAAGAAAGCAATAGAGGCAGGCAGCTTCCATGCTCCTATTTTCCCTCTTGTATTTTTTTACATTATTCACAGATCAACTGATGTAATCATAATGTTCTTTTGTGCTTTCTTGCAAATGATTAGTGCCCCTGCATACATATATGCATATGGATTACTGTTATATGCCCACTACGAGTGCGTATTAATTACATAATAGGAATTAATAATTAAACGTTCATCGGTAAATTCTTTCTTCCTCTTCAAATAGTTTTGCACGCACAACGCAACCACGCGCCTAATTTTTTTTATTCGATATTGATTATGGACAATTCAATGTCATTATTATATTGCACACTGTGATCGGAATTATAATGCTTCCAAATACTATTAGTGGCGAATATCCCCATTTATAGTGTATCATATATATGTATATATACTGTGTCATCATTATATCCATTCTGCATATTGTTTTTTTGTCTACTTGTATGGTTGGTCTTCGGGTGTTTCTTTCATCAATATTTTATAATCTAGGAGACACTTCATACATATTCTGTTTCGCCTTATTTTTCCTCTACTTTACTTATATTTCGTTCGTTCGATTTCTTTTTAACATATATTTAATATATATATATAATATTGTCCTGTTATATTTAATAACAATCCGTAAACTTAAAAACATCAATATTTTCCCTATATTTCGAATAAAGTTCCATCAGTACACATCGAAAATGTCTGGTGGAAACGCATGGAATATGAATATATCATTTTTTCCAATGATATTCTTCTTAGCAACGTAACCATGAATTTTTTTAAACATGGAATTGAATTGGTTTTACGGATTATATCAAGTTTTATGTTGGGAATCGGAGTGATCTTTCTATATTATTTTAGGTTGACATTGTTCATATAAAGTTGAAATAAAATATACTTTATTCGTTACACTTGTGAAGGCTGTAAACAATATAAACAAATTTGATGTGTTGGTTCTTTATTTTTTGATAATTTAAAATGTATCGATATGATAATTCAAACATTAATTTATGATACATCCACATGTAATGCATAATTGGAGCGATGCAATAAATGAGCATTAATGAGCAATACCTGTACATGATTACTATTCCTTCCCTTTTCTTCTATGTTATGTGCATACATATTATCGCGGGAATAAATTTTAATGACGTATATAAATATGAACGCATGTACAATTTCATAGATACATAAAAGAAAAAAAATGTGTATAACGCAATGATTGAAGATGCACTCCATCACATAATACTTAACAACAATTATCAATGATTCATCGCACTTGTTTTCTCTGTTGTATTATCACCACCATTCGCGTCGGTAACGAACTTATTGCAATGTATAAATGAAAAGAATGTACAACTGTAAAATGAAGATATATGCATATACTTCTATTTGAACAAATATATGAATTTTGCAAATATTAAGCACCTGCAATGGTGCAGTTCTGGATCGTGAACGTTTGTACCTTTTTCTGATCGCAATAAGTGACATCGATCGTTACTATGGAATTCGTCTGAATGGGCATCAATCAGTGTTCTCAATAATCCCATGTGGTCACCACTGAATTCACTTATTGCTTAACATATTCATTTTTGATTGGAGCAAAAAAGAACAGCATTGAAATATCAAGGGTAAAAAATTCAATTTTCTCACTACATGCTTCGTCCAGAAATTATTAATAAATATATGATGCGATGATTTGAATAATTTAACAATAGGCATCGAAGCAACACGTTGCGAGGGTGTGTAGGCATTCGCCACCGTCGAAGAACATTAACGCACGGTTTCACATTCTAATTAATTAATAAACAGTACCTGAGACACGCATTCAATCTCGATTATTCAATTCAAAATGTTCTATATATAGCGCCCAGTTACTTGACATTTCCCTAAGCACTAAGGGCCATCTTATACAAATTTATACACCATTCTATGCCGATACATATGATTTTTTTGTTTTTTTTTCTCCATTTAATAAACGGAATTATTGGAATTTTGCGAATAGATTACGAGCAAGCATTATCAGTATGTGATATTGCCTCAAGTTGATTCTCTCTTCCCCAGTGTGGCAATGATCCTTTAGAATACTGGGATAACTTTTCAAGTCTTTAAACAATTAATCATGAATGAACACGATGTTGAAAGTAATAGAAGACAAAAAAACGTGAAAAAATACCGGCTGCAGTTTGTAGGCATATTACACAATATTTACAAAATTAATAACTCCTGCTCCTCTTTTCCGGAGAGGACGGTCTGTAAGAATATGAAAATCTGACATGATTATTCTATCGAATGCTGCAGAAAAAATTTCAGCCTGTGACAGCACTTACGATTCCATGAGCAAATAATTGATGTTGAAAAGAAGGTGAAAATACCTAAACATCTTTTCACAGAGCGCCGAAAGGATCGAGTTGAACAGCATTACCCTGCAGCGGACCAGTTGTTTGATTTTGTTGTGGTACCGGAGCTCCCATCATTGGATTTACGCCAACCATCATTGGGGTGGCACTCGGTGCTACAGGCGCACCAGGGATTGCACTCATCAGCGGCCTCATACCCTGCATACCCGGCATTCCCATTGGCATATTTTGCATTCCCTATAATTAACGATAACGTATCATCTCTCAATGAATGACAAAGCTTCAACATTTTTAGTAATACTTTTTTAGAATGTGGAAAATTAAACAATTCATGTAAAATTGAAAAACGAAAATCAGATCAAATATGGTAAGAAGGAAATAATTCTTGAACAAATATTGGTATCACATATTACGAATGAACACCAGAGCGAAAAAATTTAAACTTGATAATATTCTGAAATACTGAAATCAAAATATCATCTCAAAGTTTAGTCACCAATACGCTAATTTATTTGAGATTGCGGATGATTTTTCTGAATTGTACTGATATTTCGATTTTATTCCGCGAAAACCTACGTTTGTTAGAGGAAAAAATACAATTCCGAGCATAACCATTGTAAAATAACAGTTAATATTGCTCCTATTCAATATCTTTTCTTCGCCAATCGCATATCATTCCGTGGCATTTTTCAAAACGCGATGTCAAACAAACCTTGATGATTAAATACAATGAAGTATTGTGCGAATATTTCTCAGTTAATGAAAAATTGACTATCTAATCTTCTTAAACACTTGCAAAAGCAAAAAGTTTGATCCTCGTTTCCTGGTATTCTCTCTTAAATCAATAGGGTGCAAATATAAATAGCAAATAACTCACCAATGGAGTAGACTGTGGAGGAAAACCAAAATTGACTGGAGGAAGTTGTGTCATTCCTTGGCCCTGTAACAGCCAGCGTCATGCCATATGCCATGCATGCATCAGGTAAATAAATATGCCAACTTATAACTGAATTTTTACATTGTTCAAGAATAAATAATGATCCATCCCACTTTCAATTTTGTCTAGTTTTCCAATACTTATAAAATTTCATTTTAAAAAAATCAGCAGAATTTATATGCCTGTTGAACAGTGTGAGGTTATAAAGGTACAGTAAGCCAAGATCATTTTTGTGACAAGCGCATTGCTAATGTGTTCAATATTCATTGCATAATATAACTAAAATATAACGAATGCATTCATAAGTCTAAGGGACAAATACAATCGATGGAAGAATAAATTTGTTGACATACATCTGGTTTGTGGACAACTATTTACAGTATATTGAAATTGTTCGCACTTTCTAGCTTGATATTGTGGTGAATTGTTTAATGGATAGGTGCGCGCATCTATTGATATAAACGTGCCTGAGATATGAATTGATCTTTTGTATATTATGAATATTTATACTTTACCATAGGTCTATATCCTGCACCAGTAGTAGCTGCCATTGGTTGCGGTGTCCATCCTGCGGTGCCACCGGTTTTTGCTGTATTTTTTGGTGAATTCCACTGCATACCCCTGTGAATTAATAATCAATCAATTATGTGGATAAATCTTAAAACTCATTCATCGTGATTATTTACTTGACTTGCTGTTGACCACTCTTGTTAATACTCAAATTCTGCGCAAGACTTGCTAAACTGCTATCGAGGTCACCCGTAAGAACTTTGTTGCTGCCAGATGTATTTGTTGGTTGTCCCATAGCTGAAATGATTTCTAGCTCTAGTCCACCGTAATAAACAAAAATAAGGAAATCATAATAAAATGAAAGCACGATAAAATGAACCCAACTCCATTCTGATATTAGAGAAGACTACACCAATCAAAGCGGTTGAAGTTTAGTCAACATTTTCTTGTTAATTCAATCATTTCTACACGATTTTCGTTTCTCCCAAATCGAATTTACTATGCTACATCATAAATATAGTGGATTAAAAAAATACCATTCATTACATTACTCACGAATATAGTATTCGTAGAAGTTAGCGTTTCAACACGCATACTGCTGTGAACGCAATTAATTCAAAAAGCTCCAGCTCGACCAGTACCACAAATTAAATGAAAAGAACGTAAAAGAAGAACACAAAAGAAATCGTCAAATTTAAATAACGCATGCGTGGAGGCTTGTTTGTTTCTTAAGTCGATGAATTCCCGTCACCTGCTATTGGCTGCTTAATCGGAGAGCCATGGCCCACAGATACTTGGGTGTGAGAAGGGATTGTGTAGTTAGGCACATTTTGGCCACCGCCAATTATTTGTTGTCCAACGCCCGCCGGCATCGGTGCACTCACGTCAAAAACACCACCAAAACTTTGTTGCATTTGTGCTTGTTGAGGTTGTGATAATTGTTGTACGTGAGACAATTGTTGCACAGCGGGAGCTGGACGGGACGGAGACCCACCCAGAGCCATACGAATACTATCGTTGAGATCATCGAATGCACTTTTACCAGCGCCAGCAATTGTGCCGGTGTTCGAGGCAAGCCTACCGGGTGATGCACCACCAATTGCGGGTGACATTGCACGCGGTGTGCCATTTGTACCTGTCGCGGGAGGCGGCGGTCTGGGTGGCGGCGTTGCAGTGGACTTGCCAGTGGCAACTCCTGTGACGGGCCCTGCTCCTGGTGCGACTCCTAATGCCGCGCCAGGAGCAAAGTCCACGTCACTTCCGTCCGTGGCCCTGATCATTGCTGAGTCGCCCCCAAAAAAATCCGCCTGACCGCTCGCACTGAACAGGTCTCTGCCCTGCGGCTGAGCCTCGTTACCGGTTATTGCTGTATTGCCATCGCCCTGATCAAAGAGCCCGAGACTTGATGCATTTCTTCCACCTTGGGATTGAGGAGCGGAAAAGTCGGCCATGAAAGGATTAGGTACGGATCCAATTGATCCTTGAGTAGCAGCTTGCGCAAATAAAGAATTCCATTGTCACAGATAGAATTAATTTTTCCATTATTTGCAACCTCCATTCATTCAAGATTTTTCACCATTCTTTCTTTTTTCATATTCTGAACACTCGATTTTATTCCATCTTTATGTTTGGTTATTGTATGTCAGTGGAATGGAAGCACATGAGGAGTTAGTGAAATTGCTAAAGAATGTAACTACTATGTTTTAGTGAATATCCCTGTGCCATTAATTTTTCATTTTTTCAAATACTTACTCGATTGTTGATCTTGATCACCGAATACAGATGAAAAATTGTTATCTGTAACAAAGTTATTACTTGATGGTGGAGTCGGTGTCACGAAACCTATAAAAGTGGAAACAAAAAAACCAACCAAAATGGTGAATTGGATGAATCAAAGAAAAAAACTAATAATAATACATATTCTAAGCAATGACTAGATGAACAATGAAAATAATATGAAAATCGATATTTTATTTACCATTACCGTTGGTCATCCACATATTCCGTGGTGGAGCAACGTTTTGAACAGGTGCAACTTGTGAAGCACCGAACATATCGGCGAATGGATTACCCTCTAAAGCCAACAAATCATCAGATGCCTTTTGTGGCTAACAAGCAAAGAAAAATGAAAAAAGATCATTTACATTTAGTTTTACATCCATAATTTGGAGTCAGATAAACATAAGTTAAATTCACCTGCGAGTCATGCATGGATGCAGAATTGAATAAGTCTACAATTGGTTGATTTCCACTGCCAGTGGGTGAGCTGAGAAAAGGATTCGTACTCAATCCAGTCGGCGATTGCACTTTGGCCTGTAAGAAAAACAGTAACCAGTTAATTAACACAATAATTCCAATGTTATGATTTTTAGTAGCAAATAAAAATTTATCATGACCTCTACCTTGTACTGGTTCATTGCTGCCTCCTCTTCAGCGAGTGCTTGCTGTCTCAGTGCCTCATCGATATGTCCATTTCCAGTTTGATCCAACCGTGCATTGCTGGCCGCAGTTCCAAACGCGGTACTGGTGGAAGACAGTGCGGACACTCCCGACTTAACATTCGTTCTATTGCTGCACGGACAATGGGATTGCGGATTGTCTCGGGAGGAAAGAAAAAGAGAGAGAGAGAGAGAGAGAGAGAGAGAGAGAGAGAGAAAGGGGGAGGGTGATGAAAAAGAGAAGAAAGAAAGGAGGCCGATTCAGCGGTGATTTTTTTAATGGTGATAGGATTATCGAGGAGCGTTGATAATAGAAATTAAAAGGAGAAAGACAAACAAAAAAACAAAAAAACTGTGTAGTACGCATAAATGCAGACAATGTCGTGATATAATGTATGTACGCAAACACCGCAAAATTTGTGTGTGAGTCTGTGTGTATAATTGTTTTTGATTGATATTGTCGCGAGTGTTGATTTTAGCGTGCAATCTAATCTTTGTCTCTGACACGACAATATCAATACCATTTTCGTGTCATCAACATAACATTTATACAATCGCGTGTAGGATATATAAATGATTGTTTCACATGCCATATGATATTCAAATGATTCGCTACGCTAGCCGTTTGCAAAAATCTTCAAATGAGTATGCGCCGCGTGATCGATGATATTGCATTCATTTGCAAAGTCGTGAATATCTGAAGGCTTTCAATATTTGAATGAATGCAAACCAACAGATAATACAAGGGTTTGATGTTTCTTAAGAAGCAGACGACATATATATTTTTACAGGTATGATCCATACATCTAATATCATCAATCGAGACTAATTTATATCCGTGTTGAACACAAAAATGGAATATTCAATATAATTACACTTAAAATTACATGTGGAAGCACAATTGAATGAAATTGATGGAGTGAAAAAATTACGGAAAAAAAAACAAACAAAAAAATGATTAATGAAATAACACAACTATCATTGGTTACACAACAGTAGACCAGTAGATTACTCACAAAGAAATGCTGTGTCAGAGAGAATTTGAAATCAACAAATTATAAATAAAATTGAATAATAAATAAAAGTTCGAAATTGTTGTGATATAAATGGAGGCTGCGAATCGGCAACAAGGTGAAGAGATTCAATCTTATAGTCACTCCCGCCGGGATCAAGGACTGGTTGACGGTTTCTTTAAATATATATCACACTCAAATCATAATAATGATTTCGCGTTAAATTCAACTCTAATTGATATTTCAATGTTTTTTTTTTTTCGTTTCAATCGCGTTTCATAAAGAATCTATCTTATTATTGATATTATAACACACCTGGCAGATTGTGTCGGTGTATTGGCCGTAGAGCCTTTCTTTCCTTCCAACGATGCAAGATGTTGCTCCAAAGCATCTAATAAACTGCTTGGCGCTTTTGTAAGGTCAGGTATGTCACCCTTATCGATACCAACATTCTAATCATTGAAGAAACAATTACAATTATAGATACTTTGACTGAAGAATTGCATTAATAAATTCAAAATAAATTGAAATTTCATCAATTTACCTCAGCGACTTTGAGAAATTCACCAACTCGATCCATTCGTATAAGGAATTTTTTATATAAGTCCAAAGCATCACGACATTGTTTCTTATTCATATCAAAATATTTTTCTGCATCAATAAAAATTCAATTGATATCTCATCATACACCTTATACTTCATTGCCATTTTTTTTAGCATACCTAATAAATTTATTATTCCATCGTTGTAACAAGCAAAGAGACGTATCAGATCTCGAAAAAGTAACATAAATGCCATGCTAATCACACCATTCGTTAGATCGTTTGCAGTGCAATCGAACTCTAATAATGAATCCAGTTGTGCCTGCAAAACTGGAAGTGTCTTCAATAATTTCTCAGCATTCATCGTGCGTAAAGTCCCATCCTCTTTTCTGAAAAAAAAAAAAAATAATTCTGTTATATTAATATTCAAAAATTTTCTTTCATTGAGAAAACATTGTTTATTAACTAATTTTCCCTTCAATAGTATATTCATTTGATAATGATGCAAATGGTGATCACCTACCCTCGTTTGACTTTGCAGAAGTCAAAGGCAACACTTCTGTATGACATCGCTTTCTCGTTCAAATATTTGGCATATCGTCTAATGAATGGTGACATGTCATACCCTAATAAAGAAATGAATTTCATTTATTGCAATCCATCTCAAATGATAAGCACATGATTCGATCTACAACTTTTATCTGAATAAACTAATGATTTGAATCTATGATGAACTTTTCCGAATTCATCTTCCTTTCAGTGGGTAATATATTCATAATATATGGTATGTCAAATTTTCCTATCAATATACATATGTCTACATATTCATTATTCGGCACCGTCACCCATCAATGATGATTATCTGCCAATAAATGTTAATCAGCATAATTACTCACCGACACGTGCTCCGGCTGTTTCCAAACAAAAATAAAATTAACCCAGGTTAATATATCAGACAGTTGGTAGGTAGATACATGGAAAAAAGAAACCATCATTTCTGGTTATTCACAAGAGTCAGACAAGTTAAACAAGGAAGGAGATAGAAGAGGGATAGAAAGAAATAAAGAGAAGCTTTTCGTCTGAAATTTCGTCCATATTTATGGATGCAATAATTCGGGCTGATTTTGGATGCTTGAGAAAATAAATTTTAGCATGTTTATTTTTTTTCTTTTTGATATTGAAAATGATATTGAGTATGGTATGGCAAGAGAATTATTTTCAGAACATTATTCATCTTCAAATATTGAGAACTCGAAACATGTATCAATATTAGTAAATTGATCAAACAGAATTTTGTCTGTTTATCTGTTCATAAATTTAATGTTATTCATACTATATTCGTGATATTTATCTTACCTGGTACGCCACTTTTATCCAAAAAGTTGCTGAGTTGAAATGTGCTGTTACTTGATGCAAGATATTGGGTAAACCTCTGTGAAATAAATGTTTTGAAATAGATAATTCTACAAGTATACAATTTACAATAAAAATATTGTGAATAGCATTCAATAGATGATTTCCGTACTTCATTTCCATAGCACAGCATGTGATGAACTGTTATGAGCGCTTTAAAAACTACCGTCCAATTTGTATTTTGCGACCGTTCCACAAGAAGATTCGCCAACTGTGGTATCGATACATTTGGTTCATTGGTACAATGTATCAAATCTACAATAGATTGAGAGAAATAAATATTCATTAGTATTTTGGTTAATGCTATTTTCGTAATGAATTCTGCATATATCTTTCTTCTATATTTTTTGAAATACAATCAGAAGTCGTCAAATAGGTTCTTTTTTTTATTCCCTAAATTGATAACACAATTCACTCAGAATAATACAAAGAATGATAAAATAATTCGCAATTTCAGAAAAGATCGTACATTAATATTCACAAGCTATATGCAGCAAACTGAGACCAGAGATATACAACTATTTCTCTTTCCAAATCAGAAAATCAGAAATAAAGAGTGCATGAAATAATAGTGCATAAATCTCATACTTAGGCAAAAAAAAATTATTTCCGAAAATGAAAAGTCAATAACCTGAAAATAACAGAGAAACTGAAAGATCAAATCATTCATATATGAGATGAATAGAAAATGTATTAATTTTTCTCGCAATACTCTATTTCATCTAACCATATCTACATTGTCTATGAGTTTGAGTTATGGTAACAAAAATAGTCCCGACACATCGAATCGACTCAAGGCTGATTTAATTGAATGTCAATTCCAATCATAGATCTACACCAAGAGAAGCAACAAGGTTGAGCATGCGTATGTAAACTGCAGCATCCAGTCAGATGTGCTAGTGACCCGCGAACCCGAATGAATCGTCACACTGGCGACAACTTTCCGGCACGTGAACCTTGCACTAAACGCCAATAGATCAAATTGAAACCTATGATGCTCACCCAACACTTGGATACGACAATCCAATGAGTTTGTCAGTTGTAAGAGCAAAAAAAAAAAGAAAAAGAAACAAGGGAGAGAGAGAGGTCCTAAGAGTGGAGGTATATAGCACAACAACTGTTTGTTATCTGTTTGGATATATTTTTTCAATGTATCCAATAAAGGAAGATAAACATATTCGGCAAACATACATAAATAAAAATATAAAAAAACAAGGGAGATAAAATTAGGATGACATCTTACATAGCTACGTAGTGTCTCCTAAGCTATTGATCGAATGCTCTCAGTGCCAAGCCCAGTTAGTCGTTCATTCGCTGCGTACAATACATATCATTTTATAAATAAAAAAATGGAATTATCAAGAAACAACTGTAAACTATTATTGATGCGAATATATACTTAGTATCATTTCATCTTCCTCAATATACAATAGTTTTTGTATTCCGAATTGAAGAGCGTTTATAGAAAGAATGAGAGGTGAATTTAGTATGGAAAAAATTGTAGGATGGAACATCATCTATCGTGACGTGCAACGGCGCACTCGACCTTGCTAGTCCTCCTATTCCAATTATACCCCTTCAAATAGTGATACATTTAACCTCGTGGTTCACTTCGTTGACATTTGGCAAAGACCCGCGCGAGAATGAGATGACAAACCAAATATCTATAGTTCGACATTCTGTACTTATTTGAATTTGATCAACCAACCAGGTCACATTAGTGCAAAACTACTGTTTCAAAGATTATGCATGAAAATCTATCCCACCATTATTCTTATCAAATTTTCATATTTCTATTTTCCTGAAATTTGATTTATTTATGTGCTAATGAATCATTGTGAAACGGATCTCAAGCACGAAAGGAAAGCACTTTTATCCTAACTAGCGAAACAGTAGAATGCACAATGATAATCAACCGGAAGTAATCAACAGACACCCACTGACTGTTATTACTTTATATGTGTATTATAAATTTCATACCCTCATGTGCAGTTTATCGTGTATTATTTTCAATATTCACGTTATATACAATTGAAAATAAAATATTTGTGTCAATTGACTAAATCAAATATATTTTCGAAGATAATCTAAAAGCCATTAACCCACAATACCTAAATCATGTTAGTTTACAAATAGTACACATTACAATGACTGTGTTGGTGTATAGGTATGCAGTCTGGGTATGTGAAATGTGTCGTGAGATCATTCGATTGTTTTCTACATCACTATTCGTCAGCTGATGACCCAAAACTAGTGATATTATGTTTTTATTATTTTTATTTCGTTGAATTATTAAATGAGGTTACATATATACATGACACGATCAATGATAGTGTGATAGGAGTTTATTTATTTGTGAAACAAATTTATTCATTTAATGTTCGATAACCAGGAAGCATCGGTAACACATTCTCCCTCCTCCTATTCCTTTTCCTATAAAAAGTTCACGGAACATATGACATGAATGATAGTGAAAGCGTAGATGATAACAGCCTCTCATGTATTATATACCAAATAGCATTTTGTGAAATGGTGAAATGCCATGATCAAGTTGCCAAAACATACTATCGTTTCACGCCTACAGGCGTTGCTGCATTATGTGTCGTGTGATACTGTCACAAACAGACGCCTATCATAATTTGAACACCCCTCGGATACATTACCACGCAACTTTCAAATTGGATAAAAAATGCAATCAAAGAAATATGTCATTTTCTAATAGTTTATATATTATTCATTAATGCAGTCTGAATATCAATATAAAGTGGAATTCTCTGGAATTAAATAAGGAAAATGTCTAATCTACGAAGTTGCTATGTAATAATTAATAATTCTGTGGACGCAATTGCAATATCGTCGGATGAATAATGAATTGGAAAACCGTTGCTGTATGTTATTTTTTTATATCTAGTGTCAATGCAAGATATGAAACATCCGGTTTACACCCCACCGTGGACCAGACACCCGGTTACGTTCTACTTTTATCATCAAACAATACACACAGCAATGTATTTCGACACAAATGTATTCTATACGTAATACATGAAATTCAATGTACAAGGTATTTCTATAGTTTTCTATTGAGCTGCTTGCACATGCGTGAGTTTGTGTGCAATTTTTATTTTCATGAAATTCCCAACAAATTGTGCAGCAAAATTTTGATATTGAACACTTGTATCGTGAAATATGTTTAATAAATTGGAATGAATTTTCCGGTATTATGTAGAATGTTTTTCTTTCGAGCAAATTCTAATTGACAATTCTATAAAATCATATGACGCCAGTATTATGGAGTTTAAAAATCGTATACGGTGAAAGGAATAATGTCACACTCGCATGCGGTTCACTGAGTATGGGTAAAATGTACATACATAGAAAGAATTAATTTGTGTGCAATACAGGATGAGTGGATAAACAATATGAAGAATATAAATTGAAAATTTCGTAAATTTTTGTAATATTATTGCATCGCTTATCTGAAAAAAAGGTGTATTTATTTGATGATTATTATCCTTTCACACATATATAAAAATGAATGTTCATATCTCAGCGCAATGTAACAATGATGTTTATTTTCTCAATGAAGACTCAGCAAACAGAGAAAACAATTATCCACAAATAAACCCAAAGAATCTATTTTTTTTTTGTGAAATTACTCTCGATTTTTACTTCTTTTAACTTCACTCGAATACATTTTTCCACGGCTCCTCTTTTTTCCTCAGAATTAACTAACTGTCCTTGACCCCAATCGAAATTATCGAATATATATTCCTTTCAATGTGAGTATATATTTACACAAGAGAGAAATTGTTCAGGTGATAGTATGTGAATAAGAAAGAAAATATATGATTGCGTACTTTAAAAAATAATTAAAGTGACACACGTGCTCTATAAAAAAAGTGAAAAAACCCCGTACTAACAAATGAGGAAAAAGGGGGTAAAATGTGTCATCTTTTCCTGCTCCTGTTTTACTATGTCAATCTTGATACTATCGAGCCATCCCTTCAGCAAGAAATTCAGTAGCGGTGGGTGTATATCGGTGTGCAAATAGTCTTGATATAAGCGGAAGACGAAAAAGGGAAGCCACGCGCGCACACAAGTAGAGGTAACTCGAACACACGAAAAATCGATAAGAGTAGGCATATACATAGTAGGGCTTCCGATTCGCGAGTCGTCGCGGTTACCGGCAAGACGATATTATTATTACGAAGTAAAAAAGATAATGGGGAAAAAGAATGACATAAATTAACACATCAAATACTTGGAAAAACGATAATTATTTAACTACAATGATTGCGTTGATAAGAATTCAAAACCAATAATATAATGAAGATTCTTGTCAGCGCAACGTCATTGACATGTGCACTCATTTTCGAACAATCCATTAGGTTTCTACATGAGAAATTTTTATACAAGTTTATTAGAACTCATCAATAATAAAATTGACGTCTAATTCATGTTATATCTTCATGTATTTGTACAAATATCCGAATCAATAACAACTCTTGAAATGCACCGTGAGATATTTCATACAGATAATCGTCATATAACATTGCATGATGTGTGTGAAAATTGAGTCTTTCCGACACCGACTCATAATAATGTCAAAGAATTAATTTCTCAAAAAGCCTTCCTGATCTAGTTTATTCAACATTTCGAATCAATAAATGGGTGAAAACTTCTTCCTCCATACAATCTACGACATATTAAAGATTTTCTCATCAGCCAAAGCGGTAGAGATGGTGAAGATGGCATTCTACTTATATTAACAGATCCTATGATGCCAAATTTTTGTTCGCAACTCTCAACACCATGCTACTAAATCAATATTGTACAGCAATGTTTCTATTTCTATGAATCTCATTCCCAAATCAAGTCCCGAAATGTCATGAAAGAGAACAAGGCAAGTTCTGTTTTATCATAAACATCAGAAAGAATGGAGCTCTCATTGAATCTGATGGACTGTCATCCTAGAATCAATCTATCCTAATGAAACTACCAACCAATCAGCACATAAAAGCTATCGAAACTGCCAGCTTATGAAATAAACCGGTTTCAATTACGAAATGAGTGAAGATAGTATATAGGTTATAAGTTCGAAGAAGCTTGTCATAGAAATGGAAAGCTACACACAACTTACAATCCAAATGTTTTTTTTTAGGGCCAATCATCTCCTCAGTGGTGGCTTTACAAACAGCTTTTGCAAGTCCCTGACCAGCAATGCTGTGTCTTGCTGCTAACAGCCTGTCGTTAATCGTTTGTCCCGCCATGCTCTCTCTATCCACCACCGCCTGCCAATGATTATAACCACCGTCTAGTTGTTTGGTCGCTGGGTTTTCTTCCTGTCCGTCGTCTCTTCTTCTATATCCTCGGTGCCAAACTTTTTTTTTTTTCTTGGTTATATTGTCTCTCCTTTTAAACACGACAGACGCCAATTGTATGACCGGCCTCCGTTCGAATATCGTGAAGATATATATTTATGTATAGTATATCCGAATATATATGTATGTATGTATGTATGTATGTATGTATGTATATATATATTCGTGTGAATGTCGATAATTCACAATTATACCCACCTACCACTTTATCACAAACAATAACTTTTTTTTATTTTTCGGCGTTATCACAGCGGACAATAGTTAATCCCACTTTTCACACTACACACGCGAAAATGAAAAACTATATGAAAATTCCACTTGTCTACCCGACTATTTTCTCTTCTTATTACAGTGGATTGTGTGAATCAGTGCCCCTTGTGGCCCACCCCCCCCGCCCACCCCCGTCGTTCATATATTCTCAACCCTTCAAATGAATTCGTAGCCACATACATGCACACGAAATTGTCCTTGAGTGACGGACAATCGCGTTATTAACAATGCCCTATACACAATAGTATGAAACAATTTAGTATTTTTTGATTTCTTTGGTACGCGAGCGTGTTTAAGTGTGTTACAAATGTCTGTAGAGCTCAGCTGGATGAAGGACAGCACGACGGCATACAGCAACACACCGCGGTGGTGACGGCGCAACGATGGTGGATGGTGGGCTCCCACGATACCAACGAAAATGGCCGCCCGGCCTCTTGCCCCATGCCCCCTCCGTTATCGTCTCTCACAGTCACACTGTGACTCTCCCAACCTGTATCTATATATATCATATATATAACATGCACACATGTATGGTATATATATATATGTGTATTGAGTACTGAGAGCAGAAGAGAGAGTATTTTTCTGTAGTCAATTTTATTCGGTTTGCGCGGCTGTGCACAGCCAGTCTGTGGGGTTCTGACGGTCTGACCGCTTGCTGCCACTCGCTGTCGATGACACTCTATAACCTAACTCTCTTCTTTTGTCTGCATATATATACACATATACATATATATATATGTATGTGTACTTTAATATACCAGCAATTCTGTATATCGAACGCAAAGAGATTCTATTCGTTCATGAGCATCCCCACTTTGGTTTAAATTGTTACTGATGGCTCTGACAGTGCTGATACAGCATAAAACATACAATACACACCTCAATTGTTACTTGCTGTGACGTCATACCAACGATGCATATGTATGGTTGAATTTATATATGAAATGCGTTGACTATGTGAGTACAGCAATAGAGCGATATGCAGTAAAGAGGGCGTTCACAAAATAATCGAGTTTGAGCAAGAACCGCGCGGAATTTGAAATATTCAAAAGTATTGGATGACTGTAACTTGCGATGTTGATACATAACGTTACAATTTGGATGTTAAATGCATTTTATTTTAATGAATTTTTGAATATTTATGGCATCATATTAATTTTATGCAAAGACCAATAAAATTACATTTAACTCCCCGTAAGAGAGTTATTGTACTGGCCCCGAAAATGAAAAATCGATTTTTCAACAGATCTTGACGTTTTCAGACCTCCCCAACATAACTTGCACATTTTCAGCACATAGCATGCGTGTGTGTGTGTACGCGAGCGCGTGTGTGTGTAGGTAGGTTGAGTACTTTTTTAGTTTTTCATTATAAGCATGTCTAAAAATGGAATTTAAACGGGAAAATTGAAATGTCTGCGGGACTCGACGAGCAAAGATAGCAAGTAGCATCGGGAAGTTATTAATGTGATACCTATTCTTATCAAATATGAAAAAGCGATTCTCCAATTAAGCACCACCAAAAAATATCTACTACCAAATATGGGCACCCTACTCGCGAGCGAACGCAGCGAGCGAGCAAATATTACCCGACTTGGTCTTAATTTGCTTGACTCCTCCGTGATTAAGGCCTCAAGCTGACTGGACATTTAAAACATTTTTATAAAGTTTGTTTATGTCGTCACTATTTTTGAAGGTATTTCATCCAATTATTACCTGAGTGGAATACGGTGTATGGCGGGAAGATATAATTCAAACGCATATGTTTATTGATGGAATTAATTTTGTCAAATATTTACGGCATTAACTATGCGTGAAATTGTGCTGTTGCAAAGAAAAGGGCGAATATTAAGAGCTACCATTTATTTTATCTTGTGGACAGGATTGAAAAATTATTTCTTATTCGATCGTGTAAACACAAAAGTTTGAATCTGAAGAGATATCTGATATCCGGAAATGTATTGTATTGGTTGGCTGTACAATGAGATTGCGACGCACCCATGCCGGCGATTTGCACAGTTAAAGTCCAGTCAACAATGCGATGAACATTTTGTTTATATTATTGTTACAAATTTGATGGAAGTAACGGAGTCACGTTGTAGTCTAAAGGCAAATAACAAATAAATCCTTTTCGAAATGAGTAATCACATAAGAAATTTAGTTTATAAAAAGGTAAAAATGGTTTATATTTTAATAATGACAATCACGTGACATAACCTCAATTTTTGGAAAAGCCGGACTCACGGAAAATTAGGTTATTTATATTTAAAATCAACCATATATTTGTGATCGATCGTCATTTCGGATGATTTTCAACCTTTTGAGAAGATCGCGGGTTAATTTAATGATAATTCGATTATCATTGCTATGATCAATACTTGTATTATATTCTTCATACAATTTTTTTTTTAATTTATGTTTTTCCGTGCGTTTTGCTAATGAGTCCTGAGTTATTTCTGATATATCATTATGACTGTCCTCCAGGTTTTTCAAAATATTGATACCAATGGATTTTCAATTCTACCGTACTTCGCATTGGATCACAATGCGTATGAAGGCAAATTTACGTTTCGTTTACCGTTGAAAACAACTGAATACAACATTCAAAATGCAGCGAATTCCCTTGTTCAAAATAAAGTAGACGATACAATGGTGAAAAAAGTTGATATTGTTAACGCCAATAACTGCGATGGATTATTAGTTGATTTGGACCGAAACACATTTGTCAAAAATATTCTTGAATCAAATTTACACGAGATATCACCTCCAACTATTGTTCGCAACAATCGAAATGTTATTATAGAATTTAGTTCACCGAATATTGCAAAACCATTCCATGTTGGTCATTTGCGTTCAACAATAATTGGGAATTACATGGCAAATTTGCACAAATATCTTCGTAACAATGTTACAAAATTGAATTACTTGGGTGACTGGGGCACACAGTTTGGTCTAGTAAAACTTGGCATGGATTTAATTGATGTATCTAATGAATCTATGAAAGTTAATCCGATAAGAGAATTATATCGAGCATATGTTCACGCAACTAAATTGAGTGAAACTGATCCGAAAATGGCTGAACAGTCACGAAATATTTTTTATCAAATGGAACAAGGTGATATTGGTCAACTGAAGCAGTGGGAGTTGTATAAAATGTATACTACAGATGAATTGGAGAAAACTTATAGTCGAATTGGTGTCGAATTTGACGAATACCATTGGGAATCGCAATATAGTGCAACAAAAATTACTGACATCATTAACTACATGAAGGAATTGAAGTTACTGAGGAAGGATAAAGAAGGTAGACTAGTCATAGCATTAAACGAAGACACAACGCTTCCAATAGTCAAAAGTGATGGGTCTTCGTTATACATAACACGTGACATCGCGGCTGCAATTGATCGTGCCGAAAAATACAATTTCGACGTGATGTATTATGTGGTCGATTCATCTCAGCATCAACATTTCAACAGATTAGTTACGATCCTCGAAAAAATGGAGATGCCTTGGGTGCATAAACTTCAGCATGTAAAATTTGGAAAAATTCGAGGTATGAATACGAGAAAAGGCAATGTTGTATTCTTGAATGATATTCTCGATGAGGCTGCTGCTGTAATGAGAGAAAAACAAACTCTATCACCAAGTAAGTATTTGATCAACAGTAGCTCGATTTGGAATTGATGATGTTTATTTTACAGCAACCAAAATCGATTTAGGTAGTTCCGATATTAGCTCCGAAATACTTGGGATATCCGCAGTAATTGTTGATGATCTGAGACATCGACGACTCCGTGACTACGATTTCAGTTGGGATAGGGCATTGGATGCAAGTTTTTTATTTATTACACTGCTGTTAATTTCTAACGTGACGAGCTAATATAATTTGAAGAATTGATTTTGCTTCAAGCAGACGAAAGGAGAAACTGGTGTTAGATTGCAGTACACACATTGCCGTTTATCGAGCTTGAAAGAAAATTGTGGAGTAAAATTGCCTGGCGAATGCGATCCATCGTTATTAAAAGAATCGATCGTTAACGAGCTTGTTGCACAAATTAGTCAATTTGATGAAGCGATTGTTTCATCATATCAAACGATGGAGCCTTGCCACTTGTTGAAATACCTATTTCATTTGAGGTAGAGTTAAACTACCAAAGAACTTAATAGCTCACTCATTAAAGATTCATTTAGTATAATTTAATTCCATCCAAATTGGTCCACAATAAAATCATTTTCCTGTTTTTTTCCTACGTCTAGTCACTCTGCGAATAAGGCTCTGAAGGAATTGCGAGTAAAAAGTGAACCGGAAGACATTGCAGCACAACGTCTTTTAGTTTTCCACGTTGTCCAAAACGTTCTCAACAAAGGAATGAAATTAGCGGGTTTGACGCCGTTGGATAAGATGTAATTACTTAACGATGTTATTTTATATTAATAATAAGAGATTTTCGATACAATGCAGCAAATAGATGGTATTTCTTTTATCTATATAATACCCATGTAATTGACGATAAGAATATATTGGACAATGAAAATCTGAATTATCATCAATATAATACAAAAACAATTACAAATTAAGCGTATCAACCTCCAAACGGTTTTTAACGTTTCTTCCATGTAAATTTCCTTCTTGCACCTTCTTGTCCAGGCTTCTTTCTCTCACGTCGCCGCCAATCTTTTGTCAGTAATCCAGCTAAAAAACAATGGATTGAAAAAAAAAAAAATGATTAGAGCTGACCAAATATTTTCTGGATGACTATTTCGAATCCGCATCAATTATTCACCGATTCTCATTTTCTCTATCATCTCTGGCTCCAAAAAACTTCGTAGACCCCAGGAAATCCCCCAACGAATTGCACCAACTTGCCCAGTTGGACCACCAGACTCAGTTGTAGCTTCAATATCAACTTTATCATCCATGCCCGAAAAAATCAATGGAAATATGACCTGAAACGAATCAAAGATGGATGATTATGAAATATTTCGTTGCACGATTTATTATGACTCCGCGAAGTACTTTGTATCATCAATATTATATCATTATAAAAATCGATTTAAGGTAATATTTCGCTAGATCGGACAATATTTGATTGATGGATATTCAAAATCTCACCGGAAATTATAAAAATACTCCGATGTTCTCCAAAACTTTTGTTGAGAACTTAAATTAAAATTCAATTGTACAATGAACTATTCCTGAATTCATGAGGATATATGCATGAAAATGATTCCATTTGTCATATAGTTTTACGCTATTGTTATCAATTATCATATAACACTTCACACAATAGTTGTTATTTAAAAATTTATAACAGCACTTCAAACTTGATCGCCTTTAGTCAGCGTTGCTAAAATGTCTCGCAACATCTTATTGTTATCCAATAACTGTTCTTTGATGACGTCAAAACCATCTTCATTCGCTCTTATGCCCATTTTCAATTGCTTTATCACTGTATTGTAATCAGATTCCATTTCATTATAATTATTTCGTTTCCGAATCCATGCAATATATTCACTTAGACTTGGAGTACCATCATCATGGTTCTGTATTGTAGAATTCCGCTGTCCAAGTTCATAAGCTGCCTTAAGAATTTCTTTCGGCAATCGTTTCTCTAATGGGTTTAGTGGTTTTACAGCGAGAACTTTCTTCCGATTCTCCATATCAATATCGTGATCTGACATCCATTTACGAAATGCAAATGGTATTGCATTATTATTGAGTACCATTTCGGTGAATAATATAAGCTTTGTCTGTCGTACCAGTTTCGTTAATCCTGCATGATTTCGCAGTCCTTGAATATCATGAACCGCAATACCAACGAGTAAATTCATGAGTATGACGGTTACGAATACAAGGAAGAGTGTGAATAATATCTGCGAGCATACTGATAGTGGATGGTATAAAACAAATGGACCATCTGTTATTTGGTCCGATTGATTGATGAGTCCCTCGAAATCTAATTCACCGGCCATCATTGCCAATACTTTAATGAGACCCGTGAATGGGTTTCCAAATGATGGTTCACCAACGAATATGACACAAAAGCTTATGGTAAATCCAATGAGTAAGCCTGAATAAGCCATTAGTAGTTTGGCAAATTCAAATTGTATATGTGTAAACATCGCGACATACGTGCCGAATGCTGGAAGTTGGCCAACCATGAGCATAAGATTTGTCCAAGCGCACAATATTGCAAAAGCACCAACATAATTTTGCCAATCGTATGTTCTTCCTGTGTAAATAAATGATGTAACAAATACACTGAGTATTACTACTCCATCGAGAACGTTATCTATATTTGAAAAGTACTGTCGCACTGATTTATACACCATGAAGCCAAATATTTTACGTGGTATTGTCACACATGTAAGAAATAATGACAAATACCATTCAATCTCGATAACTGTTTTCCTGAAGAGAAATCCACTAAGACGTTTACTTCCACATACTTTTGATGTGCCAGTATCAGCATGATTATAACATTTGTATGCAAGTGCTGTCAGTACATAAGTTGTCATACAAATAACAGTCATTGCATAGAGAAATATTCTCATCAAATAGAATTTACGGATTTTTTCCCATTTCAAATGTAAAAATGCCATAACAAGTGGATGTGACAGCAAATCCTTTTGACGTTCCTGTACGAATGTATTGATGAAACTCGTTTCACATGGACTATTGCTGGGAAATAATAAATCGAAGTCAAGTCGCATTTCGAATTCACGGTTGTGCGGCACTGGCCGTTTGAGTCTAATTGAGGCATCCAAACGTTGACGGAATACTTGCAATGATTCGGGAATTTTCCGTAATATGACATTCAATGCTGATAATCCAGTGCTGGTTGTCGCACTTACATCAGCACCAGCCCATATCAATGTATCAACACATTGTGACTGTTCATTCAATGCGGCTATATGCAGAGGCGTAAAGCCCACTTTGTCACTTGCATTAACGTTTGCGCAATTCTTCAATAATAACTCGACAAGCTCAGCGGATGAGCTCGTTGTCATTACTGCAAAGTGTAATGGTGTTCTGTGAGCGCGATCAACAGCATTGACATCTGTACCTTGCGTTTTCAATAAGGCATCCGCACATGCTATTGATTGTACAGAGCATGCTACATGCAGTGGCGTTTCACCATGATTATTTTTCAAAACAACACTCGCACCTCGCTCCAATAACAGTGTCACTACATTTAACGATCTTGCTCTGATAGCACAATGTAATACCGGTTCGATATCTTGCATATTACTGCATGTATACAACTTTGCACCATTGTCCAACAATAATTCAGCAGCTTCACGTGAATTTCCAAATGCAGCAAAATGTAATGGTGTGTAATTACTACTCCCACCAGCGTAATTAATGTCAACACCGCGTTTGATCAAATGTCGTAAGCAATCAACGTTTCCAGACAATGATGCAGCTAATGTTGCGTTCATACCCGTACACGGTTCAATGTAACCAATTTCTGCGCCAGAATCCTCCAATTTTTGTAATAAATGTGGCAAACCCCGAAAGCAAGCCCATAGATAGGCAATATTTTTGAACCGTTGTTCATATTCAGTCAAACGTGAAACATTAATTGGCTTATCATCCAACTCACCTCGTTCCATTTGCAATAATTTTTTCATTTCCGTAATACTGACAATTGACCACATTGCACTTTTCAAACCTGATCCACTAACATCCGCGTCGCGTAATGCCTCAAGATTATCAAAAAAAAGAGATTCATCAATTGGCGGTGGAGTACCGGCATCAATTTCCACGTGTCTCTCGTATTCAGATGGATTAGTAATCGTAATTATTTCTGGTTTATCTGGTTGCCGTGACAATTTTCTGGATCGGTATGTCGACGATCTTCTTATTGACTTTAAATCCACTCCCTTTGTTATATTCATCACTCCTGTAATTGAATACTTGCGAGGTGATTTATCTGATGAGCCAAGTCCATTAATCGGTGAATTCATATACTTCAATTCGGTAAGTTCCATTGTGACAAACCTCTGACAATAAAGCGAAATTCAACAAAAAAATTAAAAGCAAGCGCGGGCGCGCTTGCCAGATGATTTTCGAATTTTCTATGATATTTTATAGGTGAAACGCGCGCGTTCAACAAATTATCTAGTAATATTAGTGAAGCTTTGATGGGTACGCAAGAAATGATGAATTCAATTCAACTAACATATGTACACTATCGTTGACGATAATATCAGCGAGAATGGCGCAGCCTCTAAACTCATACCGCCACTCCCTACTCATCCACCCTCCATCGTTCAATCTCATGTTCGTCTGTGTACGTCATGATACTCTTATACGGTGAGTCGTTTCAATCACTTTAACGTAGTGTACGATATTATTGCTACGACACGGGGGCCACTTGCGTCTTGGCCTTGTGACCATACTTGACCACAGGTTTGTCCCACATATCATATTATCTCCACATTTGATCTAAAATTCACCGATTTTTATCACAAAATATACGTGCATGACTTCCAACTTTTAGGGATTGACTAATCCCTAGTATTTTTCGTTTCCCTCCTCTTTTGTTTTCTCTTTCCGTTACATTCCGACTTCTTTTTGCAAGTTTTATTGAGGCCTGAACAAAGGTACAAAACACATATTCACCATATCCTTCTATTTCTGTTTTATGTAATGTTCATGTCATAGAGAGCTATAATAAAATTAGACTTTTGCTCATCAGAATCGTCAACTATAGCGTATTTGGGTACGCTCTACATACTTATATGTTCATATATTACGATATAATATAAAATTCTTCTGTAAACATTGAAATAAATAAAACAACCGAAATTTCATTATGTAGCATAATTTATTTATTTATGATTAGTGGATTCCTGTTGTAACACAAGATAGAATGCGAAAAACAAAAAAAAAACACCGAAAGACCTGATTGGTGATTAATGAGAAATGATACATGTTGAAATAATCGTGTGATTTCATTAATTCATATATACAAATATATATTTTTTGGAATATGATAATAAACAAAGGAACAATTCAACATCAATGGCACAATCAAACAACAAAAGTTATCAACGTCACTTAATAATCTTTTCTTTTTTATCTCTATCAAATTTATTATCAACTGCCAATATTGTAACAAGATTTTGTATCAATTTTTGATTATCTTCACAAATCTTTGTCAACTCGATGATTTTATATTGTAATTTATTTGCCGCTTTATCTTCGTACTCATATTCATAATCGTTACTGTAATTATCAACAAAATTACGTGCTGTTACTTGTGGTTCACTTTTTCTGCGATAAACGTTAGCCGTGCTATTGGTGCGTTTTGATGACAATGTATTGGCAATAAATTTCCGATTTCGTCCGACGCGATGGGCGGCAACGAGAACATCACGTGGTAAACGATTTTCTCTTGGATTCAATGGTCGAACCGTTAATACAGCACGGAGTGGTGATGGTAAAACCAGCGTGGTCCAACTGAGAAGTTTAATTAATCGTTGGGGCAACAATGCAAGCAACAGAGCACCTTCGACATCGCAGATTAGTTTTGTTTGCCGCACGAGTTTAGCTAAACCGGCAGTTTTTTGCAATCCCTTGATATCATGCACAGCTATACCAACAAGTAGATTCATCAAAACAATTGTGACAAACAGTAAAAAAAGTACAAATGATAATTGTGCCGAAACTTGTAAAAGAATCCATGATGTGCTTCCTACATCCACCGGTCGACCAATGTCTTCTTCACCAGGGAAAAATAATTCCTCAAAATCCAGTTCACCTGTCATCATCACCAGTACTTTAATGAGTCCCGTGTGTGGACTACTAAAAGATTTTGAACGTGGAAATATAACGCAAAAACTTGCCGTAAAACCAACAAGTAGACATGCATAAGCGAGGAGAAGTTTGAAAACTTGTGCTTGTACGCTAGTGAACATTGCAACGTATGCTCCAAACATGGGTAATTGCCCAATCATGAGCATTAAATTGCTCCAGCCGCATAATACGGCAAATGCACCAACATGGCTCTGCCAGGTATAAGTTCTTCCAGTATAAACGAATGACGTCGCAAATACACTTAAAATAACACACCATTCGACAATATTTTCCGGTTGCGTAAAAAATTGTCTAACTGACGGGTAACTGAGTATACCAGTGGCTTTTCTCATGCCTTCCATCACTGTTAATAATACTAATGCATACCACTCAACTTCTAACACTTCTGGATGGCGATGGAAAAACCCATTGAGTCCAGTAGAATTTGCACACAGTGGTAAACTACCAATTTCATCAACCTGACCATGCGATTCATTGTAACAATTGTGGGCCAACGCTGTCATAACCCACGCTGTTAGAACAACCACATATAATAAATAAAAAAAGAGACGGCCGACATAATATTTACGAATTTTTTGCCATTTCAAATGTAAAAACGATTGACACAGTGGATGCTCTAAAATTTCTTTATACCCTTCTTTGACAAATGTACCGAGATAGCCAATTTCCCCCTGACCTTTGTGTTGCAATAATGGATGAAAGTCAAGACGCAATTCCATTTCACCCGCCGCCGAGCTTTGCTGATGCAGAGTTATGGATGCATCTAGACGTTCTTTGAAAACACTCAATGATGTTGGTGTCTTACGTAAAATTATTGATAAAGCTGTTGTACCACCTTTAGTGCGAGCGCTCAAATCAGCCCCGTGTTGAATTAATATATCAACGCATTGTGATAATTCATTCAGTGCTGCTACATGCAGTGGTGTGTATCCGTATTTGTCAGCCTTGTTGACATCCGCCCGCCATCCAATTAAAAATTCGGTGACATCGTATGCTAAGAGTGATCGTCCAAGGGCCAAATGGAGTGCTGTCCTTCCATCATTGTCTTCCTCGTTCGGTTCAATACATCCATTCCGTAATAGTGCCTCAACACATTCTAAAGAATGTACACGCGCAGCTATATGAAGCGCCGTTTGACCCCGATGATTTTTTGCCCTCACATTTGCATTATTCTTCAATAATAATTCAACATTTTCCGTGCAACCGCTGTCTGCTGCTATGTGTAATGCTGTTGAATTATTTTTAGTTACAATATTGATATTACAACTCGCATGAATTAGCATTGATAAACACGATGAATCACCGCGATCCGCTACATAATGTATCGGCGCAAATCCCATCATATCCAAACGATTCAATGAATTATTATTTGGTGCCAATAGACTCAAAACATCAAACGCATTACTACGTGCCGCCACATGTAATACACTTTCATCCGCTTGCGTGGAATCTTGTGTAATGCCGAGTTCCAGAAAATATTTCACCACCGCGACAGAATTGCCAAATGCTGCATAATGAAAAGGTGTATGAATACGGTTACAATTTATCAATGCTCCGTGCGATAATAAATATCGTATACCAATCAAATTATCAGTATATGCGCATAAATGTAGAGCTGTTATACCACGTTCATGTTCATAATAATTCAAATCCGCACCAGCTGTATGTAAATGTTTTATCCAATCATTTTTAGATAGAAAACTTGCTTGCAGTAATAAAACATTGATTTCATGAATTCTACAATTTTGTAAAATAGAATTAATTTCCTCCGCACTGTTATTATTCTCAACATCAATCATTTGTATTAAATTCAATCGGCCACCAACATTCTTCATGTGTTCAATCAATAGCCCACTTATGATATCCCGCGTGACTGTCAAACCAAAATCAGTTTCCTCACCACTTCCAGAACTGTCGCTAAGACAAATCGAATAGCAATGTGGTTCCTCAATTGGTGGTGGTTTCCCATAGTCCATACAATATTCTTGTGGATCCCAGATATCCTCTGACTTTGTTTGTTGTATCGTAGAATCTGATTTTTTCGATGCCAACCATCGTGTCAGGAGTAATGAAGCATTCGGCCGATATTTACGACTGATGGGTGTTGACGACACATTATGACCCGGTGTACTAAAACTTTGTTCCAATTGTATACGCTGCTCTTTCCTCGTAGTTTGAAGACTCGGTGAACTTGGGCATCTGTTACCTGGATTCATAGTCCCACAATTGATCACAATCCTGCTGCATCATGAAGAAAAAAAAATTGAAAAATGCGATCTCATTATTTTTGAGCTTATTATTTCAACTAATTTTGGTTTGAATATTAATAATAGTATAATTGGTATGAAGTATGTATGGTTAGACGCACAACTGTGTGGGGTCGAGTGACTGTGACCTTGATGAGTCCGCGCGCTATGATGTCTCTTACCGAGTTAATCCAACAATGCACCGATAGAATAAGTAAGTGAAGTGAAAGCAACAAATTGAAATATGCTAATTGTCAGGGTTATTCTCGTTAACATTGTTTTTATATGTGCTCATGAAAAATCTAATTGCACTTCCCGAAACTATTCATGTATGTTTAGAATGAGAAGTGACAATGAAAAGTACTTGATGCTAGAGTTGCACCAAACGTCATCGCGAACACGCGTTCCGTCCTACTAAATGGACCAAATGTCATTCGCTACGAATGTCAAGTGGAAAATCGGACGAGTAAATTGCAGACGACGTTCCCGTTTATCGAGTAAGAAGAGAGAGAAAGAGAGGAAACATGGAAGATATACATAGAGAATGAGAACGAGAAAGAAATAACAGGCGGGAGGGCCCACGATTTATGTGTGACATACTAGAATGAAAAAGAGGGGTTTGAAAAGAGTTGATAGTTCATTCCAAGACGTATCTATCTCGTACTCTTAGCGTTGGATCAACTGAATTTTAAACCCACACATTCTTCTATACGCGCAATACATCTATGTATATTCGTGTCTTTCTAGCTTTAACGTTGCCCGAATCCATCGGATATTCAAAATACACGGATGATGATAGTATTGTAAATATTGGCTTTTGACTCTGAGTAAGTACACCACACACCTTGTATACATATTTATTTTTATTCCGCATTCTCGGATTAATGGAATGTGAATTTGTGAACAACGAGTTACCTTTTGAATTCATTTTCGAAAGCCGGAAGAATAGAATGTTTGCAATCTTCCTCCCTTTTCCCTCTCTTCCTTTCTTTCTCACCCTGTTTTCTAAAGGATACTGTTATCAATACTGATATATGTCACACTACTTTATATTCTATCCAATTACTTGATTGAGTGCCATTTTTGATACCTCTGCCGTGTTTGTTCATCGGTAAATTTTCGAACGGACCAAATATGAGTTGATGCTAATCTTATCTTATCTAATTCATGAAAAATTGCAAAAAAATACGTAATAATTAAATTCTTGTCACACTCATCTAGAAAATTCGTGTATATAAAATAAGATATTTGAACAGTACTGGTTGAGATCGAACGGCTCTCACTTGCACTCTATCCATCGAACGACTGCTACTGTGCGTAAGATGGTGCCAGAACTACACTCGGACGATTCGTGTACCGGTCATACACTCATTTGATGATAATTATGTTGCATTTGCTTTATCATCATTCCACACTCTTTGATATTCTTATAAAAAACAATTTGTGATGATACGGATTGGAAATCGCGATTGTAGATGAATGTCTAGTACAAAGAATTGCATAAAAAAAAAGTTACAAATATTTAGTGGAGATACTCTCATGCCGGATCTTGATGTACTTGAGATTAATGGGAATATTACACAATTGAATTCCTGATAATTGAGCTCAGAGATGTGGCATATTCCCAATAATAGAATCAATCTCTAACAATGTAGATTTACTCAGTTAAATTCGTACTTTTTGACCTGAGGATATATAATATTTTTGCTTACCTTTTGTCTTTTTCTGATTCCATAATAATCTACACTTGATATCACTTGAGACTGGCACATTTTCACACATAAATCATTACACTGCACACAGATTCAGCATCAAAGAACATCGGGATGATGTAATGTAGATATTAGTGTTCGAAATGTATTTCGCGATTCAGTTCTTATGGTAGAACTTTAAATTTTGTTTCGAAAATAGAATTAGTTTACCTGTTCTCGATGTTGCAGGCGCTGGAAATAAGTTATATCTTTTCCATTGATGGATATTTTGCCCGATCCGTTACCCAAGATTTTTACGACAGCATGAGCATCTTTCCTTCTACAGTCTAGAATAATGTAGAATTTCAATACATGTTCCTACAAACTAATGAATTTTTAATACATCTTACGAACCTTTAATAATCACAAACGGTCTCCCCTCGTTATCATACTCCAACTAAAAAAATTAGAATAAAAAGGACAGGAAAACAATGTTAGATACAACTAGCTGTAATAAAATGAATTCGGTTCATATATGAATATACATACAGGCAACACGATCAATTTCTGTATTTGTTCTTGTTTCATCACTAGAAATCGCATAATCAAATCCTTCGCTTTTTCTGAGTATGGATGATCAGCTAATCGTTGTATGGTAGCCAAAAAATCTGAATACTGAGAAACAGGAAAAATTGTGCGACAATCAATCGGATTTGAATTGAATGTATTTCGCATAAACTTTCATATTATGCATCTCGGTTTTCATGATCCAAAACTTACATTCCTCTCATTGATGGCTTCGAGAAAAATTTTTACAAGGTTTTCCTGTGATACCCATTCGGTTCCTGTCAAGTTTCTATAATGAAAATAGGCGAATTCCCGATTCGTGAGAATCATAATTTGAATGATATGACATAATATTGATATATACATGACACTCACATTTTGTCGGCTGTATTTGGCAATAGTCCTTTATTCATTTCACTATCTTCGATTTTATTCAATTTCTCTAATCCCTCAACCAAATCCTAATAAAAGCAATGAAGGTAATTCAAAATCTGTAGTCTATATGAATCATAATTTTTAATGTATCAAAGTGCTTACGTAAAGTGCTTCATAAAAATTGGGTTTCAACGTATAAAACATTGAATGGAAGGGCCGTCCAGTTTCATCGAATTGAGCATCTTTTCGTGGTGGAAATATTTTTTCAGGTTCCTCCATAATTGGCCGTGCTTTCCGTTCATATAATCCAGACGGAAACAGATATTCAATCGCTTTCTGGGATGAAAAATATATTCTCAATATACTACGACTCGACTTTACTAGGCATATTATTATTACTTTGATTGATTATTGACGCAAATTCAAGCATTATTCTACACTTTTGCAGTCGCAGTTACCTGTGTTCGAAATATGAACCACATTTTCCCATGAATGGGAGAAATCAAAGTTTTTTGAGTGTATCATTCAGCTATAAATACAATTAATCACGAAAAAAACTATTTCGCATGGCTCTCGGGTTTTATTTCTCAGAAATAATTTTTCATTACAAAAATTACTCAACAATTAAATCCCAAACAGAATGAACCCAGTGTAAAAAATAACCCAATGCATTGCTCTGACCTATTGAAATTATGCAATGGGTTATCATCGCTCGATAATTTTGTCGTGCAAAATCATTGCTTGAGAATTGAAAATCAGTCACCGTTTCGTATAACTGTTATTTCATAGTTTCAGTGGAAAATAGTATATTGTGTGACTAGGGATAAAACAAGACGATTTCACACACTATATTTTTCATATAATCCGCATGAAAAGTTTGAGTTTTAACGTCTGGAGCCAACTAAAACTAGAGAATTTCAGACTATTAGCGAATAAAATGACAATTCTAAAGGTTTGAAAAGAAAAAAGAAACGAAAGATACGTTGACAGGGTCGAAAACAGGGTGGCAAATTCATTCCGCGGAAAGAAAACGATGGTTTCTGCCCGGCCACAGTCGCATTCGTCTGAAATTGACTAGTTTCGGTTGGCTCAACGGACATTGAAACTCGCACTTTCAATGCAGGTTATATGAAAAAGAAATTGCATAGATATATTTTTTCATTGCTCATTCACGGTATGATAATCCAAACGCATGGAATTCTCAGCGCAGCAAAAAATGTGATCAGAAAATGAAGGTGAAATTGAATGCGAGGGGATATTAAGGTCTGCCACGAAGGGCACCGAGGAGTTGATGAACAATATGACCCTTCTTAATACACTCACGTTCACATCATTTTGAGTAAATGTCTCTGGATTCTCGCCCATCATATTAGCCAAATGTCTCTTTCCTATTTGATACTCCCTTCTCTCTTTCTGCATGAATTCATCTGTAGATTATAACGAAATTAGAATATTAACCACTTGAATGCGAAGATGTTTATATTGCGACAGAAATCACGATAAGCTTACTATATTCTTTGGCTCGTTCCAAGTATGCCGTCATAGCCTTGCTTATTTTTTTCTTAGGTGTTAATTTCTCTGCATCGAAAATAGAAGCGGTATCTATAGTAGAAATCGTCGGCGCTGTCGACTGTAAACATACAACAATCATTATTTTAACTGTAACAATTGCAAATAGGTTGAAACGGTCGCCATGTGTGAATCGACAAGAGATCATCTAACCGGATAGAGTTAGCAAAACAAATATTATGCCTAATCGATCTATGGTTTTAACATTCTTACTGAAAGTAGAAAAAAAGTTCGATTCGTGAAACAAAAATCTCCTCATTTGTATATTAGTACTATACTACGAGAATATGGAACTTTCATAATAACATTACACCTTCAAATTGATGAGCATGAACGTTGTAAGTGTAAATAACTCTAGAAGTCACACGTTTTTACTTGCAAAAAACATCTGTTCCACAGAGCACTATCGATGAGCCCATGTCGGATAATATCTTTCAAAGAATTTCAATTGAAATAAACCACATAGCGAATACCGGATTTTGTCTCCAATCATTCGTACCATGACTACCTCACCAAAACCGCCATGAAAATTACTTGTTATATCGAATCATTGCATCTTCTAATACTATTTCCCGTAGCCCTTGAATAAACACATAAATTGATCAAGAAATGGCTATGTATAAATATAACACCAATTTAAGTTTTTGAGGTTATACATGAAAGTTCATATTGATAATCATACTTATTCGTTATTATTGTACTCACGTATTTTTGAGAAAAATATATCGCAGCTTGTCGTGAATTATCAATACTTTTGATAGCCTTTCCGGAGAGTATATGTCGCCCTATGAGTGAGCATGCATTGGACAATGCCATTTTTATTCCAAATTTTTCACAATTGATACCAGCGAATTTTTCTATATTCTCAACAAAACTTCAGTCAAGAAATTGTGAAGTTAACTCCTAACCTAAAAACATCGTAATTTTTTGAACCTACGCATGCGCTGTTCTTCCTACTGCTTCTTGCACATGGGATTGCATGTAACTATATAGAATTATATTTATATATATATATATATATATCATCGCACACAACTTTACTTGCCGTGAGTGTATAGCAAGTGTCAAACATCGTCAAGCATGCTGGCATTGAGAGATTGTATGTATCGTATGATTCCGAGATGCAAGAAAAAACAATACTCGCATTGAATCTCTGTATGTGAAAGAAAAAGTTTTACAAGGTTAATGATTTCACATTTTCGATTGATCTGCTGTGGACTCTGATTCCGTTGAAACTCCAACAGAATAATGAGTCTCCCAATTGCATATTTAACTCGACGAGAAATAATCTCTTCATGTCATCGACTCCACAGGTTGCAATAACTATATCCAATTATCATCAATATCTTTTCAATCTGTTCTATATTAATGTTTGTCTATAGGCAACTTATTTATTGAATTTTTACAGCCCTCATTTAACTGAAGAAGATAATGAACGAATCTATGGTAAGTGCAATAATTATTGGGGACATGGACACAATTATACAGGTAATTATGACGGTATCATAGATATAAGTAATATTGATCAACAGTATGATATCATTATCATTGATGTCATGTTCATTTCTTTTTAGTGGATGTGACTGTTCGTGGACCAGTAAGTGCTGATACTGGGATGGTGATGAATATTTCTGATCTGAAGGGTTACATGAACAGTGTATTAATGGAACAATTGGACCACAAAAATTTAGATAAGGACGTTCCATACTTCAAAAATGTTGTGTCAACCACCGAAAATTTGGCTATATATATTTTTAATGAATTGAAAAAATTGATGCCTGATTCTACATTGCTTTATGAAGTTAAAATATACGAAACCGATAAAAATATTGTTCTCTATCGCGGTGAAAAATTGACATAATTGATATTATACTGTATGACTTGATGTGGCAATATCGTGGAATACAGAGATACTCGGCAGATTTTAATGAAGATTTTATAAAAAAATATATTCGATTGTCCCTGTATACTTGTGCGATAAAATATACTTGAATTCCCGTATATTTCCTCATTAATTGCGCCATTAGTTCTCGAATCCTCTCTATGTTAGGTAATCCCGATAATGTAAATGAATAACACAAAGCAACTGAAAGAATGGTGAGATAGATGTATCCTCGCAATATCCTCCTATATCTTTGAAACATTTAGAAGCACATAAGTAATTGATTCAAACATTAAAAAAAAAAAAGAAAAAAAAGCTCTCTTTAAATCATTCTGTTCTTAATTAACGGTTCATGATGGCGAATATTAAGTGCTCCATTGGTGAAAAATTTCCTGTTTTGTTGTAATGAAGTTACGTCATCATATTCAATTCTTCCCGCTCGATTTTTCTTTTATTTCCATGGCCCGTTATCAGATATTAGAATATTATGTTCCACGGAGATCCATCTATATAGGTATCAGTTATTGATTCAGAAATACTGGAAATTTATCCAATCAGACTTTCATATATAGTAGTTCTTGTAGCCAATTGCGACGCTATAAATTTCATATAAAATTCGTCATTCCTTTCGTTGTGTTTATAACCTATTCCACCATCGACATTCAACACTTGTTGCATTCCAACTTGCTCGGAAATACGTTTACATCCTATATTATTATATTATATGCATTACGTACATGCACAAATCCATCCATCACCAGCATCAGAATAATTGAAGGTAAAAAAATTTCACCAATTAACTAATCATTTATAATTTTACTAATCTAATAATTTTTTCTTGTGAATCCTTGCAGAACTTATGAACTAGGAAAAAGAAACTTGACATGCTCTACAGAAAAATAATTTCTTTACATAATAAACAGTGAACATTCAGAGAAGTTTGTCCTTCAATCAATTGATAAATATCGCACGTCTACATTCACCTGCTTATCAATTTCATATCCATTCTGGAAGTTATAATTGTTTCATGTTTTTGAATTATCATTGGAATCACTAATGGAATTTGTAACGATCGAATCGCGACCACGGATTCAGGCATGTAATATCTTTGTCCGCCTGACAGAACCTGCTGAGCCACATCTCGCTCAAGTGTCACTTCATCACAATTCCATTAAAATTCAAATAGCTGATAATTCATTTCTAATAGATGTGCCTGATATCAATATTGTTACTTCGTCTTTATCTAACCTCAATGTTTCGGACAAATGGATTGTATTCAGAGTTCAGACAGCCCCATCAAATTCGTCAAATGGAACTTTTTCTACTGAAGTTGTTAATAATTTAGATGCGATAGAAAATGATTGCGCTGAAAGTTGCGAAGTTATAATATTGCCGCCGAAAGATACTAACTTATCATTAGTGTGTTATTCTTGTGATGCTTTAATTTCAAAGCGTAATATAATATTTCATAAAGTTATGCCACTGCCAAGCACTGATTGTGAACCCTCCGAATGGTTCTGCTGTTCTCATAATGGCTTTGATTATAGAGCAATATTACGTCCACAAACAGGCGATTTTTTTTATGATTCGCATTTTTCTATCATGAATAGAGATGCATTTGCGTCTGACATAAGAATATACCAGACTGATGTACTATGTCGATGTGCGACGGTGTTGGGTACTGTAGTTGATGATTATTCTTTGAAAATTTGGAATCATTCATTGAAATATCAATTGCAGTCGACACCCGAGGTTAATGTCGAATCAACCACTCCCCTAGATGATTTCAAATTGGCGTTGCGAAAATGTGCTGGTAAAGATGCCGTTAGAGATATTCTCTTTGTTGCAATTGAGGAAAATGTGCATTATTATTTATTGGTGAAAATTATCGAGAAAAAACTTAATTTACTCGTAGAATCGAATTCCACACCAGCAGGAAACGTGAATGTAACAGGAAAAGTGGTATTGAAAGTATTATATCACTGCCCGAATACGACTACACCTGATTTAAAGAATTTTACAAATGCACATGTTTGCCGAATGGGATTTTATTGTTTGATGACAGGCTTGGAATACCTCACAGAGACAACAAGACGAATTCCACCAAATTATAGTCGGATAAATGATGATAGTGTTGGGTATATAATGTAAGAAAGACTATGTTCAAATGACATCATAATGTTTCTAATTTTTCATATATACGAAAAAAATACAGTATTTTGCCTAAACTTTTAATGTGTTTATTGTTCTCGCAAGTTTCTCATTCCTGCTGAATAAACTAATGTACAGATGAGCTTGAGATATCTCGAAGACACACACACACACACGCACATTTCTGTTCGAACTTTCATTTTATAGCTACCAATTTCGAGTTACCAACCATTATTTCATATATCTATATATAAACTACAAATCTTCTAACTTTTACATCAGTTTTGTATTTAGATGTTGGAAATATAAGCTAATCACCTCTTAGCAGCAACGCAAATACAGCAAAATTGAATATTGTTGTGTTGCATCATCATTTTTGATGTGCTGTTAACTGCTTTTTCATCCCTCGCTCTGATATTTTTTAATTAATGTATCGAGCCCAAGATTATTGTTTAAAGTTTATTTCAACTACTCATTATCATAACGTTGATATACTTATATCAGATGTTGAATTCCTTTGCATTGGAATGTAAGAACGTATTTCTATTCAGTTTCCTTTTATTTTTATTTTTCTTTCTTCTCTGTTATTATTTCATTGTGCAGTATACAATTTAGTTCTCATTAGGCCCCTCATTGTCGTTGAAAACAGAAAAATCTGACGGACCTTCCTTACAGAACTGCATTACATGGCGTTCTCAGTCGGTTTGCTAATGGCGTTATATACACCCAACCACCGTCCCTTGTCTCTTTGAAAAACTGTAAATGAAGGTATATTTATTGGTCGATGTTGATGCAGAAAAATGGATGAAATAAGATGACAATAAATTTCAATAATTGTGTAAAGATTTGATAAGGTTCATTTTACCTTCGTTCCCCATGCTTCATTCGCATCCTTGCGTAGTCGTGCTTCATCCCGCTGTTTCTGTTCAATAAGACATTTAGCTGCAGTCGCCCGATCCATATCATTTATTCTCAAACCAACAGTAACTTCTCGCCAAACTTTTCGTGATTCGTTCTCATCTTGATCACTCACAGGTTTGACCAATTTCTTGTCTACTGGTATTTCTGCAACATCGGCAAACTGTTCTGTCCGCTGATTGTTGAAAATCATAAATTACCCATAATATCAGGCATATTATAACGTTCCAAACAATAAAAATGTAAATAAAGTAAAACATACTCCGTCGGCATATTTTGCTTCCATAACGCCACTCCATTCTCCATTGATTGTGAGGAATGGTTTTTTCTCGCCTTGCTGAGTTATTTGACATGTGATACGATTGCGTTTTCCACCATAAAATGGCTTTGTCAAAAATTCTATAGTCGCCTGGTATCCTGTTTGGGCGCAAGTTATGGTTGTTCCACCGCCCAATTCTATCCATGGAACCGTCAAAATTGATCTACCGTAACCATTGGGGAAAGTTAAAACGTATTCTTCACCATGCTCCAACACGTTGACCCAGCCTTTTCCTATATTGTGCACACCGATACTCAATCCCAAAAATTTACTTTTCGTCCATACGTGGGCATTGAAACTTATTTTTTTCGATCGGTGTTCTGCATAAAAAGCACTGACTGCAACGAAATTATTTGACATTTATAAATACATTATCAATGCAGTGTGGTTTTTTTCATCCATAGTATATTCATCTTGTCCAACCTGGAGGATGATGTGATACTTGTTCAGCAATAAAACACAATTGATTATCTCGACACCATGGTACAGGGCCGTCTTTCGCACAATCCCCATCTTCCATTATTGGCATGTTCGATGCTTCCGCATCGTCACTATTATTGTACTCGTCATTTTCACTAACGTCCCAATGACACCGGAATATTTCGCCCAAGATTGGATTGTACGGCTTTTTTGCTACCCCAGATTTACGGCCTGCATGAAAACTGCACATGTACCAGCGCACTACTTGTATCATCCGCTCTCTTGGCGTTGGCATATCCGCTATCCTATATACAATTTATATATTGAGCATTGAACTATAAATTACTATTCATAATAATGATAAAGAAGAAAAAGAATATTTTTGTCAAGTGCAACAAGGTACCTCACAAAATGTTTGGGATGGGCAAAATAATCGGCGTACATCTCCAGTAGTGACCTGCGTTCCAGAATGAATGTGGGCAAAGCAACTTTTGTCAAGTCCATCCCAATTTTCACTTGGGACAGTAGGTGGGTAACTACAGAACCATGACTCTCCATGGAATCCACTTGAAAGTACAAAAACGAAGATAATATGAAATTTTTTCGTTCATTAAAGATGTCTTCTTCTAATTTTCAAAAATATGATTATTGCATAATTACTTTCTGGTTCGCTCTCTTCCTCGTATAATGCTGCAAACAACGTTTCATTTTTTAATTTAAGACAATTTTTTTTTCAATATTTGTGTCAAATAATTTGTATTCCTTCATCAAAAACCATTTATATGATGATTTGATCATATACCAAACCAATGGAGAATGGATTCAAAACACATTTGACTTACAGGTCGACATATGAGACTCCAACATTTTTCCACCAAGAAGTAAAAATGATAAATTCCATTACTAGCAACATTTATGTGTGTGCAATTTATATTGGGCGGAATTCAAGCCTGAATGAACCATCGATTATATCGTACACTAAAAAACTGTCATCACAAGTGGTAAAAATTGAACGATACTTATGAAGAAAATGATACGAGTTTTGATTCACATTCGTCATATCGTGAAATTCTGCGGCCTAATTATGCTTCATTCGTGGCTTTTTTCATTGTACGCAACACATGCTTTCGGTGGAAACTGTCTAAATATACAATTCTGAACATTCGCCCATTATTGTCGTACAGATGTATACATGCATACATACACACGCGCGCGCGCACACACACACATATATACATATATATATATATATATATAAATGAACATCGAATCAATAGACCAGTGTATCGGTAAGGTCAACTGCAGCCATATCATATTGAATTTTATTTATTTTTTCATATTTTTGTATATCTTTATGATATTAATTTTCGCCATTGTTTTATTACACAATTGACTTATCGATTTTAAACGTTTGCAATGTGTTACTACACGTATATGTGTTAACTCATGATTCAACTCACCATCGTAATCAACCGATCCATCTACTTTAGTTGGTGGCGATTGTAGTAGTTGTTTGCGCCCATCACTAACAATTGCATCTTGGGATGTTTGTAAGTGAATACTATTATCATGACGCCTGCAACACAACGAATGAATGATAGTATGAGTCCATAAGGTGTCTATATTCTTATTGAGTTTGCAAAACGGAGTGATATGTACGTTTGAAAATGACTTTGTGTCGCTGTCGGTGAGGAAATGTCCTCAGCAGCGTCGTAAAAATCTTCATCCTCGTCGGAAGAGGAATAGGAAAACTCAGGTACCAGCAAATCTCGCGCTGTAATTCATAGTCAATCTGATAAATTCCGTATACGATAGAGTATAATACCCATGAATTACATTGAATTTAAAGACATAAAGAAAAGAAATTAATAAATCTGGTGTGAGAACAGTTTGCGCGCACCGTTTGTGAGATCAGGCATTCTAGGCTCGACACACTCAGAACCCAGTTCAATGCCAGTTTGTACAACAGATTCCGGTTCTCTTGCTGCAACTAATTCCAAAATTTTTCACAATTTTCAAATATCAAGGGAAAAAATTCCAGTATTATGAAGAAGTTATATTCACCATGTACTAAAGTTGGTGATACATGTGGACTAATTATATTTTGCGGTCCCTTGTAAATACCATTAACAGGGATGGCAGTATTCTGGAACGATCAAATGCTAAATTTATCTTTCATTATTCGTAATATTATATGTTCAATTTTCATTTATGCGCATATCAAAATGTTTACCTTTGCTATTTGCAATTGGACAATCGTATGCTTAACAGAATTCAGCACTGCATTCGCTTGAGTTAGAATTGATGAGTATCTTTGTTTTTTCTCCTCGTCATCATCTCTTGAATTATATTGCTTGTTTTCTAATAGCTTTATTTGATCAATCAGCAATTGAAGATATGCATCAGCCTCAGCAACTTTACGATCAAAGTCATGCTTGGGCAGTGTTTTTTTTGGATCCCATCGCTACAATAGTTTTTATCACTATCATTATTCAATACATAGGCCTAGTGTATGAAAGTTTTGAGAAAAAGTTAATTACAGCGTGCGAGTGTCGTAGAATGGTATCCTCTAATGCTCGCACCCAACGTTCGCGTTCCTCACCATTGCGAGTTTGAAAATGAAATGTTTTCGGATCATCTTTCAATGATGATGTTGTAATCGTGAATGTGCTATCGTCTTCGTCATCAATACCTATGACAGCACCTCTCAACCGAACACATCCTCTACGAGCACCCCGCATCATTTTTTCTTTACTCTGAAACAATTCCGATGCAGATGAAAATACATTAACAAATGAATAATCAAGATTATCCATGATTTAATCGCATTAACCTCGAATCCCTTTATCCTATGATGGCCCTATCCCAAAAGCATAATGAATGACTCACCGTGTAATATGATAGAAGACCAGCATTATCATCAAGTACGAACCAACGATACTGCCATCCATTAACGACATTTGTCCATTTACTCAGTGATCCTTCCATTGTCGACATTCTTTCATATAATGGAGCTCTGTCCAATTATCCGTCATCGAATAAATGATAACAATTCATAAATAAACTCATTCTGCTATTACAATTATTAGTATTATCGGATTATTTTGTATGGTACCTTAAAATACTCGAGTTTATGGACGGGAAAAGAACTGCGTCCGAACTCTTCAATAGCCCGCAGTGCGAGTATCTTTATTTGTCAACATTCATGAAAAAAAATCGGTGAAAATATTTTATTTTTCGTAGATTGAATGAACGCAGGGCAGCCGATAATTAATGATGGTCAAGACCAATTGATTTATATTAATATCATTCTCAAAATCATTGTAAAATACTGACGTACACAAACTCTGATAGGTTACATTTAACGCCATCTGCACAACTTTTATGGTAACGAATTTTTTTTGATTTCTTTTAGAAATGAAAATATGGTTTGCAATTAGACTTCCCACATTTCAAAATGTCACTATGACGAAAATACAAACTTTAATGTTTAACTCGTCGAATATGTCAAAATGAATTCTGGAACATTTGAAACCAGGAGCTCTGAATATGGGGAATGCCTCATAAGTGAACTATATTGAAATCGGGCACACGTGCGATTTGGAACAAGTGAAATGTGATATTTGGACTAAATGGCAGGGAGACAACTGTACTCCGAATTACTCAACTCGATGCCAACTGTATTCAAACCAAGATCGATTTGTTATTCAACTAGTCAGTAACATGAAAACTACCGGACTCCAAAAAACTCAGGTTTCATTCAAAAGTAAAACATTCGATTTTTGCATAATTGGATCGGTGAGATCAATGGAATGTGCACGGAGACTTTAACAGTTAAAAGTATATATTCTCAACCCACCCCTTTAATTAATAAAATTTGCACTTGTATGAAATAAAAACACGTGTTGTGCATGTAGAGAGTAGAAACATGTGGATAAATATTTAAAATATGAAAACAGTGAACACAGGCAAAGAATACTGTCCCATAAAAGCTCGTAAGTCCATTTTTTGCGTACCCTGAAAAGTTTAGTACCTACCCTGAAAATCAGGGGGCGATACTTGTTCAATGTCGGTATTTAAGGGAATCACCAGTAAAATCGACAGCAGTCGCTGACAGCCCGTCGGCCGGAACACATGATGTGAGGATACATATGAGAATTATTTGCAAAATAAACAAATAATATTAATGACAAAAATGGAATGATTTTTCAGCTTTCATGAATGTAATTGAAATATTGATTATTTATTTCAATAAAATAATTTTTTTAATTGTTATTCAATAAATGCAATCTATAAATTTAAATAATTATTATGAAAACTTAAGAAAATTGCTACGAGCAAATGCAATAATGATAATTCATAGTAATAAGTCGTTTTCATTAAACATTTATATGAACAATAATAACATTAACTGTTATAGTCCGGTCTAAAAGAGGCCAACTTCGACCTTTTTGGTGAAATCCGTGGAAACTTGGTTTGAGAGTAATTGGGCATAGCTGAATTGAATGGCGCTAATGCTTTTGCCATGGGGATAGGGCGTTCATGAGAAAAGGGTTAATTTGAGATAAGAACTGGTTTATCTTCGAATCTGCCCGCAAAATTGAAAAAAGTTTGGAACAAAAGTTATGAATAATTAAAAAAGTCGTGAAAAAGGTTCCCTGATTCATCCGCGTACTTTTGAAAATAAGCGAGAAAAATCGCAAAAATGAAAATGATAAGAGTGAAGAGAAGCTCCGCCTCGCCGCCGGCCTTTACACGGGAGCGGGCTAGTGTAAGTCCGAGCGTCGGTTTGCTCACAGACATATGAAAGGCGTTCGGTAGTTTTCAGGCCGCCCGATTATGAATAGGTAGTGCGAGCGAAACACGAATAGAAACCATCTTTTGTTTCTTTCTATTTCCAAACGCGCTAGAGACCATTTTTCATTTTTCGTCGCTTGAGCATGAGCGCTCTATATATCTATACATACGCCATACTGGCGTATGTATAGATATATAGAGCGCTGGGGGCGCTTAATGATCTCAAATATTCAGAATAGGACTAGTGTAAAAAAAATGACAATGATATAGATTTATTAATAATAACCCTGACAACTTTTCTGCCCAACTTTTGGATTAGAAATTAAGAAATCCAAACCCAAATATTTTGGGTAATCTACCCAAATTACAAGCTCAATTTTTGGGTAGTCTACCCATTGGCGTCGGTTTTCTACCCTTCTGCAAGCTCACCTTGAGTTGGGTTTTCTACTAACTGCATTTGGTTTCCTATCCAGTGCGCGGCTGGGGCTCCGTGAGTGTTCTTCCCGCTGCGAACGATTCTCTACCCTATCACACAACTCCTAGCTCCCGCGAAAATTGTAAACTTTTAAATATGGAAGAAAGAAAATGCATTTAATACCATGTGTATTGAGCATATCTGCACTTTTATTTTTTATTACAGCTCAGCTAACAAAATCAGTCATTTTTATGTAACAAAGCGTAAATGGTTAGAACAGCTTTTATATTATTTCTGTTCGTCTTGGTATTAAGGTTAAAGAGGTAAGTAACGAACAAAAAGTAAAAGTAAAGGTAAGTAAGTAAAAGTAAAGATAAGTCCGATATCGGCATTAAATATGATGAGCCTTCGTCGATGATAAAATTTTATTGGTACCAAGTTTTTATTGTTCCGCGTCGGAAACATGTCATCGTATTCTACTTAAAATGTATCCTTATGAAGATGTTATAAATTCATGTATTTCTATACAACAAGATCTTACACTGTTTGTTGTTGTGCGCTGATAATTCTTCGTTTCTGTGGGTGAAGAACGCGCAACATTTGTATATTATTTATGGTTCGTTTTAATACATATGTAAATAGAATAAGCCACTGTCAATTATAAAAAATAAAAGCAATGTGGAGGTAATTCAGGGAATACTGAAAGAGGAGGTTGCAATAAAAAAAGACAAAAGTATTTAAAAAGACTGGCGATGCAGGGTAAGATGGTGAGGGAAAGACGGAATACACAAGAGTGTTAAAGGAACTGGCGAAAGAGAAAATGTTTAAGATCGAGGCTGTAGGCTTAACAAATAATTCATTTATCTATATACATTCTTGTGTTTCTCTTGAAAACATTTAATCGGTTTCCCACACATTTATTATTCTCACCCCGTATGTTTCGTCGTTGTTTCTCATGACTATAACTGGTGTCATTACATTTTCAGCTCCAACAAATCCCCTTATTGATTTGCGTAATATTGATACGTGTGCCGCTTCACAACAATTGCCGGTTCTTTCGAAATATGTAACAAATGCGCTATTTATATGGCGCTGCTCGTGATTTACAAAACTCACAATTGTATCGATTTTGCAAAAACTCCTGCTTCTGTACAAACGTATTTGTCTGCAATTTTGTGTACTATTGCTATCACCTTCTTCGCTAACGTATTGTATACCACTTATCATTGCTTTTTTGAATATTTTCAATCCACCGTTGCACGCTTGCCCTTCTGCTTGCAAAATAGCACTTTCCTCGGGTAATAGATCTCGAACAAGATGTCTACCCAATCCTATAAATTCATTGCTACCTTCATAATCAATGTGATTTTGAATATTTTTATTTTTACTGGAATTCAAAATTTCGGTTATCGTCCGTTTCACACGTGCGTCGATGATAGGATCATTTTTGACATTTCGTACGAAATCGTTTAACAAGTACTGATTCATTATTTGCAATTGTCGACTATTTGGGCTCTTTATCGATGAAATTATTTGGCGGTTGTAATCTTCATATATAAATGTACTATGGGTCCATAGAGGACCCCAATGTGTTACGCAATCGGGAACGTGTCTAAGAATGTGCATATTGTAATTCATGTTTTCCAGTCCCATTAATCTCTCATGTTGTTTTACGAAATTTTCAATTAACAAACGTCCTTTCTCGATTTCGGCTGCACTAATCGTTACCCCGTTCAGAAGGTGCGCCGCTTCGGAAATCAAGCAAAACATTTCAGTATACTCATTTGGAATTACATCTTTCAAATATGGAACGCAATAGTACGTAATCCAATTTCGCCATTCGGTCGCCTTTTACACATGACAATATTCAACCTCCCTCGGTTTTCTTGCAATTTTACTGGGCGTGCGTATCTTTTTCAACCGATTGTTTATGAGTCTGTTTATAGTTTTACCACCAATGTACCAACAATCTGACATTTTAGCATCAAGTAATTTCGTTGTCAAATTTTTTGCCACCCCGAGCCATATGTTGTGCATATTATCCACCACTACTCCTCGATTAATATCAAATTATGGTAAATAATTGAGTATAGAGTCCCCGATAAATCCTCGTATTCTTTCATCACTGTTTTTTGCTTCATTCATATCATCACGCATCTGGCGATCCGTACGGAGCTCGAAATCTATCGCGGGATATATCCAACGTAATGATTCCCCATACCTTTCTCCTGTCGCATAACAAGTAGGGTATCCGTACTTGCCGTTAAATCATGTCATGTTAAGCACACTACCTCTTGCTACTGAATCGACGGAACAAATCGTTGTTATAAATTTGCTGCATACCGTATTTTTCCCGTCCGGTTTCCACTCAATGCCGGTATTATATAAAATATGTAAATCTTCTACAATGGGAAGCATAAACACGTTTAAATCGGGATGATTACTATCTACCCAAACTCCTGCGAGTATAATAAAACATTTCCGTGCGTGTGGTGCGAGTTCATTAATAGTCAGCAATACCGGCCAGGCACTGTCCTTTGACGATTTGCCAACTTGACACCCATCTGTATTTAATGTGAATGAAAAGTTGAATTCGTTCGATAAAAAACATTCAGGATCTTTGAGTTTTTTATATTCATTTCTATCAAAAATGTCCTCAATTCCGTCAGGGTTGATTTTCTTTCGATTAGGTGGATATTGAAGAAGTTGTATGAAATTCGGTATGGACAAAATTCTTTTCATTTGTGCTATTAAATCCAGTGTAATAAAAAAGCTAACTGCCCAGTCAGCATCCAAGTCAGAAAGGTTTCATTATGAAGTCTGATAAAAAACATCTTGCAGAATTCACAACATGACGTCTTAGAATAGTATATTGTGCAACTAGTGCGAAAAGTTGTCGATTGCCCACGAGAGCGAAGATGGGCGCACGAGCGAAGCGAGTGCGCCCATTCGCTCGAGTGGGCAATCGACAATTTCGCACGAGTTGCACATACTATTTTTTATTATGAATGCGGGGATAATCAGTATGGGGTCCAGGGGCAAAGCCCCGGCGGGGGGTTGGGGGGGGGCGGAGCCCCCCCACTCCACATCAATACTGAAAAAGCTTAAAAATTTTGAGTAAATTTATTTTTAACAATTAATCCCAACACAATAACACAAATTTCGAACGATAAAGTATAGAAACACAAAATTGTTCAATCAGTTTTACTTCCGTTTAGATAAATCGTTACGTTCGAGCAGTTTGAGAACGTTATATTCAAATTTTTTGAATTTTCTGATGGGACCGTATTTAAAATTTCAAAATTTGAATCGATCTTGTCCTGTACTCCAATGTCCATTGGTGCTTCCCCTGATAATTCATGTCTAAGACCAGTTAATGGTTCAGGATCTTTTGAAGTTGACGGTCTGGAAGTTATAGTCTCAGCAATTCGTTGACCAATTCGTTTCTTGTTGCCGACGGAGTTTTCAATATAGCCTT
>JAPYZH010000375.1:0-70502 GCA_030523085.1 Meteorus colon
TGTCGCGGGTGAAATGTCGCGGGTGAGCTGGTTTGGGGGTGAATTGTCGCGGGTGAAATGTCGCGGGTGAAATGTCGTCAGGTGATATGTTACGTAACCTTAGAAATTTTGTTGGAATATTTATTGATAGTTGTTGATATTTAGTGAATATTAATGAGGGAACGAGTGGTCATTGATGTATTTTTTTTTATTTTTAATATACACTGCATCAAAAAAATTCTGTCATGATTTTTGTTCGGCTCTCATTTATTTGCACTTCAATGTTGTCATTCTACGATTAATTGAATGTTTACATTCATTTGTCGTGTATAAACCAACAGATTTTTTAGAATTTGGTTGACATAATAATTCATTAAATATCAGACCATTTTTTTATTACAAAATAGTCTCAGTGTAGGCTGATGTAACAATGTTTGCTAGGCAGCACTGCGTAAGCAGAAGCGAAGCGTACAGTGATTGGCTGCTCTGTTATTCCCATCCGCTGTATTGAGAATCTATGAAAAATAAATACAAGCAGAAATTTTGATTCAATTAATCGGTAACATACTACGATCATAATAGTACAACAATATCTTCAGTAATAATTACAAAAAATGATATCAAGAATGTCACATTCTACAATTAATAATGATAGTATTGACTCAATTAATGGCAAATCTTGATTGTATTGCAGAGTTTATTCCGTTGTTTTTTCCGGCTAAAAGTATCGAATAATTGATATTAAATTTGAATTTCGATCCTGATTGGACTGACTTTTATGTGAGGGAATAAAACCTTTATCATCAGTTACATCTTTGTCTATTATAGAGTCAGCACTGAGTTCCTTCTGAAAATATATCCAGAACAACCGAACTCAATTCAAATATCTCAATATTGAATAAATGTGACAACAAAATATTTCTCTTCGTAAAATGAAACAGTAATTATTTGTGTGTGAATTGAAAGATAGATATTTACCTCGTCTTCATTTCGCATCAATAATTATATAACTCGTGTCAAATATTATAGAATATTTTTACCAATTTTGCTATCTCAGTATGTATTTTATTGATGCTTAACATTTGGAATAAACATCCAAATTGGCTGCGCATATCCTAACAATATCAACTTTGATGGTAGGAAATTCTCCATCATTCATTTTGTAGTACATGAAGAATGCAATTTTATTGTTCCGTCAAATAAAATGACGACTGTTCATGGTCATTTATTCAATCTTCGAAATTCACATCTCTCATTTACTTCAATTGATTGTGTCATTAATTTTATGTTTGAATCATAATTAAATTTTTTGCTGCTTCTCGTGTAACATATTTTTGCGTTTCGTTACTTTGCCAACCTTTTTCTTCATGGTCAGAAGGGGTAATCACACCCCGTATTTCCCACTAAATGATAACTCCCTATAAATTACACCCCATGAACAGAAATAATCGAAACAATTAAAATACTCTCCTCCTCAATTAATTGTTGATTGCACACAACGCTTTTTGCGGGGATGAATTCTACGTTTACGGATTCTTTCTTCGATCTCAATATAGTGAGAAAATGATATTAGTTGTTCGCCGCCTATCAAGATTTAATCCTAGAACTATTTTTTTTTTGAAAAATGATTTCACTACAGTGATAAATAAATTTTTGACATTTCATAATTATTCAGGTTCTTCCAATTTTTAAATCTACAAATTTAGTAGCTCTCACTAACTGGAAAAATTATAATCACAGTTGGATTATCAATAGAGAGGAATATCAATAGAACAACATCAAATCAGGAGAAAATAGTACTTGATATTGGGACAAAATGCTACATTGACGAAATAAGTGTAATAAATCCTTTTCACTCCCCTCTATTATTTCGTCCAGCCAACAATCGGTGAATTCTCAGCCCTCAGATTTCATCTTTGAGACGACGTTTCGATAATTAGTCACTTGAGTGTCAATTATATCGTTCAAGTCAAATTTTTTTGTCAGTGAAATTTAGCTCTAAATTTTCCAGTCATGGCGTTTTAATTGTTTCTTTTTTTTGTGTGCACAAGTTGGGGAATTCATAACAAATTGATAAATCTCGTGGGAAGTTTTCTACAAAACGCAATGGGATTTGATTTCAAATACTTCGATGTCGATAAATTTCATAATATTGAAATGCAACATTTAGTATAGAGTGTTTGTGACAGTGATTTTCAGGGGAACTAATCGACAATATCCAACAAAGCAAAAAAAGGATGCACGGCGAAATTATCCGATCTATATAGCTCAACTTCCGTTTCGTTCATGTGGAGAGCCGCATACAAACCGCTTGGCATTCACACAACAATTCCAATTGTGTGATAATAATCCCCCACAAATTTTCATGCTATTTGGCTCAGACGTATGTGTGGGGTGTATGTGAAAGTAGATTGAAGCATATTTATTTAAATTCTTGTGAGCCTATTCACAATTTTCAATTTGGATTATGAATATAAAATTATTATTGTATGAAGCACAAAGCTCATCCGAGCAGGCTTGAAAGCGAAATAAACTTTTTTTTCAATCTAAAGAAGATTAACTATTTAATTAAAGTCAAAGATCAATATGATCCTTGTAAAATGAACGATAATTTTCACCAGAGAAATTTCATTCATTCTTAACTATAGGTTCATTCAATATTTTTTCTATCAATTTTTTTTCCATTGAATGAACCGTATTTTAGTAGTTAATGAAAACCTTCGATTACAACTTGAATTCACCAAATTGATATACATTTGCTTCATTTATTTTTGTTTATAATCACAAAATTATCTTTGAAATCGATAAAAATTATTAGAAAATTTGTAATAGATTCATCGTTTATAGATAATTTCTTCATTGTCCTGTTATTTGTTGTAATTTAAATATTTTTTATTGTTGTATTTATTATTGTGCATTTTTCGAATGTATCATTTATTTTGAATTGAGGAAAAAATTGTGCCCTAAATATTGCAATCTTCCATGGCACAATTTATCCAAACATCATTTTCTCCCTATCTTACGCTAATAATTGATTGCAAATTGTTAGAATTATGTGAGTCACGTGACGTGATAATTAATTTCTTTTCTAATATTCTCGAGGTAGTTTGGTTACCTTTATTATTACTCTGGCAAAATATTGGGTTGCGCCTTATTACAAAAGTCCAGACACATTTCTGTGCAATTTATTATTGAAAAAAGTTAGCACGATCGAATGAGAATTCGAGAAAATATTTCGCTTCATTAATTTTGCCTGAAAATTAATGAGTGAGAACAATAGATATTATTCAAAGTTTTTCATATTGCTATTGTACCACTGCTCCAAGACGAAGTTTTTCATACGAAAACAAAAACAAAGACAAAAATACTTGTGTTTATGTTGTTCTGATAATTGTTTGCAACAGAAATAAAGAATGCAGATTTTAATAATCTTACCAATGTCATCAACCCGTCATCTTTCCCGCGTTAATATCTTCAGTAATTAAAATTTCCTCATTTCACAAGCTCTAATACTTTCTTTAACCTTCGGAAAATATGGAGATGTTTTTCTTTTTATTCTTATAACTAGGAGAATTTTAGAGCGAAGAAAATGAGACGGATGTTGCTTTTTTTTTCTCTATCAAACAACGGAATAATAATTATAAGATATGAATCATCAAAGTTATACTTTGCTTATCAATGTTGAAAAGGAAATTGTTTTTTCCTTTGGTATCACTTGCAGTCAATATTTGTTTCATAATTTTCAGAATCATAACTTAAATTTTTCAAACGCAGCCTTTGCAATTTATAAATTTCATTTCATCTGTTGGAAATATGGCAAAATATTTGTCTGATAATTAAAGGAATGTTCTTGAGTAAATATTGTGTATATACAATGCAATAAAATGCGGATTGACATAATTCCTTGGGAGAAAAATAAAATCAAAGGGGTGAAACATTTTATAGGTAATAGACCCATATTTGGGGACACATAAAGATTCCTATTATATAAAATTGCTGGACGATATTTCTCCATATTTATTTTTCATATAAAGCACAAATGTTTGATTTATTTTTATGTGTTGAGACACTTCAGGTCTCTATAGATGATAAGTTATAGTACAATTGAGTGAAGTTGTAATAAAAATAAGGTTTGAGTTTATTGCAATATCCAATTTACTCATTTTTATATGTGAAAATAAAAAAGACAATATTAAAATTTGTTCAAGATTGATGGTTTATGAAATTTATGTGAATCATCTTCTCAATTCGATTTGAAAATATTCCTGAAATCTGTGACAACAATCACTTATAACAATTCATTTTTTGAATTAATGATGAACGAGCTAATAGCTTGGAAAAATTAAAATCAGCTTGTTGAATTCTACGGCAGACGGGAAATCAATTTCTTGCTTTGATTTTGCTAATGCCTGCTCAATTGACAGTTGATGTTCATTTTCATCATTCATATTTTTAACATTTACTTATCATTTGGTTGAATTGGACTGAGTCAGAAGTCACAGATTTATAACATTCATTTTGTTCTGGTTTATGAGTGTTTAATAATTAAATTACAAAAATAATTAATCATAATGGAATTAATTGAAAAAAGCGTTAAAAAGTCAGTATATGATTCATGTTTTCTTTTATCGTCAGAATGCTACCATGAAATTTTTTAATGCTCATTTAGACTTGAAGATATTTCGAACTCGGAATTTCATCTGTGTAGAATAAACTGGAGCAATGAAGAACCAGCACAATAACAATATCAATCTCTTTTTGATTGTTTCCATGATAATATATTCATCGAATTTTTCATTGCGAAAATTCTCGTATAAAATTGTATATGCAACGATGCATTGAAATTTTGGTTTCATCCATCTTGATCATACAGTATATGTCTCATAGTAATGGAGCGTTGGTTATTTATCACCAAAAAATATTATTCGAACCCCCATGAAGTCCACTTTTCATTGGCTTTTGATGGCCTATATTATTATTCGCTCAATATGAGGTGAACTCCAACGTAGAATGTTTTTTTTTCTTGCCATTTCATTTCTTCAATTTTTTATACTCACCCTCCAGTGGTTATCAAAACGAACCGCAGTACGGTCAGGCCACAAATAAAATAACGGGGGAAAAAATAACATAAAACTATAAATAGAAAAAAAAATCACCCTCAATATTTTCTCTATCATATTGAAGTTTTAATTCTGTTTCAATGCTTTCATTTGTCCACAATTTTTTTTTTGCTTTCATGAAACTATAAATCAATTCAGCTTTTTATTTCGTTTATTTTCACGGTAGTTTTCCACTTCCCGAGTGCTATCAATGAAAAATAAAAGAAGAATCAAAGATAAACTTCGATGAATTTCTTTATTATCGAATGAATCTTCCTATCGGGACGTTGCCTTATTGTTTCTTCCATTTTCATAATAATATTTAAAATTATTCCTGCTAACGAAAAATGAATTTTTTTCTTTTTTTTTTTGCGATACGTTGTTAGTTTTTTTGCGTGCCAAGCATTACCAATGATGGAGTGATGGTGAGAATACAAAATAGAGAATGTGGAGAAGTTATTATCCGTTCATGACTCGCGTGTGCTGCCTTTATCATATATTATACAGCGAGAAAGTGCTGAACAAGAAGCAACGAGGGGGTTGGCCTGGCCACATATATATGTGCATGGATGAAATATGTTCGTCTATACGTATATGTAAGAGAATAGTCATTAGTGAGCGCTCGTTAATCGTAATCTGATCGTTGCATCTGCTCCTTTACATTATCGTTGTATATCTGCCAACTCTATTGAATTCACACAGGAAAATTGTGTTGCATAATGAACTGATGCCAAGTTATTGGATGCACTTGGATATATAATTTATGTGTCATATATATTTACATATAATAAGGGAGTTGACACATTCAGAAGCTCTGAGGGACGTAATTTTTTGTCAATTTTTATCGTTTATTGAGGATAGAATTAATAATTTGAATTTTTGTTCTACTTTAGATGGTCAGGGATTCCATTGCTGTATGGTTTGATTGGCGAAGAATAAATTTTACCAGTACGAAATAAAATTGTGGAATTTATTAAATCGAGAGATTAAAATAAATGTTGAGATATTACACATGAATATATAGGTAGAATATATTTTCCGATAAGACATTCTAGGGATTGAATTACAATAGAGTTTGGTTCTATTGAGAATAAAAATGAACAAATTCGTGAAATATTATTTGATTCTTTCGTTTAATTTTATGATGAGTAGTTTTATAGAATTTGTCATTTCTATATCTTCTGAAATATTTATTCAACGAGTTGTGGGTTGAATGAAATATTTTACCACATTGATGATGATATGAATGATTCTTCAGAAATTTTATTTCTATTTATACCTCAGATCCATTTCTACAAACTAGCTCGTCATTGAACGAAGAAACTGTACTGTTTTTTTATCGGTACAATTAACTAATCTAATTTTCGTTTTTCGACTGTCTACCACAACACTACTCGACTTAACGTTCATTTTGTCATATTTTGCTTCGGGGCGTAGTAAAAGGGAAAACTCGGTGAAGTATGGGACGGTTTGTGGAGAATTACGCAATTTCACGACTCGTTAAAAGTCCAAGCGCACGAGCAATTAATCTAGGTTTCATCATTTGAGGTTTCAAGAGGTCACATTTACATTCACACACCTACAAGAACAGGCGAAAAGCCGTATTCTTCAATCTTTTTTTTTTTTTCCCCATTCATAAGTTTTAGTTTTCAAACAACGTTGGTGAAAATTTAATTAGATTTTTTTTTCATTAATTCACAGTGCAAAATTCATGTGTAGCTGCGTAAATTCATGATACACTTGGAATTTTAATGGATCAGAACGTAATGAGATGAATCATTTCTAATAATTCCTGGATTTTGATTCGTAAGTTGAGTGATTTCACTATTTCTTTTTTGTTTCCTTTTCATATTGGAACACTTTATACTGTAGTAGATAATAGTTATCGGACAATAAACTTATTCATATCTTTATGCTTTATCATTGTAATTGAAAACTCATCAACGATGTCAAATAATTGTGAACAAATAAAACAATTAAAAATATTTCCAGAAAATTGAAAAATTTATAGATATCATTAACAGAATTTCAAATTTTGATTTGATATCGGTGGTCATACAAATTTCTGCAATGAAATTCTATAAATAGTGACACAATGATAACAATTCATTACAATATAGAAAATTAATGGACACAAAAAAAAAGTTAACCAACATTAACTCATGATACATTGGAGCTTAATAAATTTTGTTGGAGCTTTGGAGTATCAAGTCGATTTTGAAGATGCAAAGCATTTAAGAAAGATTGTGTAAGTGTTCATAGAAGAATTCATTTAATATGAACGCCTAATTAATATTAAAATATATCTATTGGTTTTCTAAGTAATAAATCAATCTTAAAAACTTTTTTCAATAGATGGTAGAATGATGATAAGGACCACTGATGAAAAATATGATTCACTGTATAAGAAATGTATTGAATTGAACTTCACAAAACGAAAACTGAATCGAAGATTAATAATAATACTAGAGCTCAATATTTTCGCATTTCGCTGATGTAATGCTGTGGATTAAACAGAATCTAAGAAACATAGTTTTCATTTTTCACTTCAAGTTCGTCTTGCAAATCTCAAGCGTTCCGGGATTGTAATTGATTCTTCGTTTCACAGAGGTAAAAACGATGTTGTTGACGCTCGAATTAATGATAGCAATGTCTTGGCATTTTCTATAAATAGCTTGGACTTGAAGTTTAGATATGCTGGCGAATAATGAATGTTCTCTAATTAGAGCTTTGCTCCAAGTTATGTTGAAACAGAATCTATGCTTTTCTTATTGTAATGTTACAACTCAATATTTTCTCGAGGTAGTAAATATCACAAATACTTTGTTTGTTTTGAAATTTTGTTCATTTACCTAACTGATTGCATATAATAATTCACCAGGTATTTGAATTTTGACATTATCCTGCAAGCGGAGGATAAATATCTGTTATCAAAATCCCAGCAACGAACTAAATGAAAAACGTACAGGTTAATCCGGACTCTGCTAGAAATAAAAATAAAGAAGAAATGCAAGACGTAGTACGACATATCAAGTAAAAATTATTATTCTTTCATGTTTATGTGAATGAATCGTCAAAAAAGTCGAATTCCCACATTTTTGAAATAAATTTTTGGAGTTTTATTCACGAAAAAAGATCGCAATTGAGAATCCATATTTTTTAAAATAATTTTGCAAATTTCATGTCACATGTTGATAATTTTCAGAATGGCGGGAAAATTTTTTCCCCTGATTTGAAATTTTCGGGGAGGTATCAAATGTGAAGATAATAAATAGGAATAAAGTTCAACCAGTAATTCTAGACAGCTTGCAATAATTCACCCTACAAGTGTAGCAAGGGGCGAATAATTTGACAATGATGGTCTTGTAACATGAGTTTGTCGATTATGTCACATTCAAACGAATGTATGTCATAAAAACTTCAAATTAAATGTAAGAACACAACTATCAGACTTGCTTCTTTCACCACTTGTGAAATACAATTGTAACGCATGATTTTGGTCGGGGGAACTTCTCATACCGAGTACAACGCTCGAAAATTGAACTTTCGAAGCAGATGGTGCGAAATGAAATAATATGATGCTTTCATTCCCCAAAAGCGACAGGTTTATTAGATAGATACAGTGAGAAAAAGTTGGAGCTGGAAGGTGACATTTTTGTGTCCAATAACAATATTCATTTTTGTATATTTACAAAAATGCAGTTTCAGTTTATTCACAAAACTTTTTGCTATGGCGAGGGAACTAAGTTTTCTCATAGAGGTCACATGATTAGTTAAGATAGTTAATAAAAGAATTGTAATGAGTGGAAACAAATCATACAAATAGCATAATCAATGCATCACAAGCATTCATACTTTACAGAATAACGTGAATTTAGATGTTAAATCATGAATTTACGAATGACAAACAAATTTTATAGTAAACTAATACGTTACTATAGTTTTTTCGAAAGGACTTCAAACTCCATAGCAAAACTACTGCTTTATTAAAATTAAAATTTATTGTTCACCAATTTCATGTGATAGAGTTTCGATGAAAATTCATCGAGATATGACAAAGGATGGTCGTGTCGTTTAACAGAGCATGTTTTATTTTTCCTTTCTTTTCTATCGATTGTGTGAGCGAGGTCTTATTTTATTTGAAGACAACGATAGAGAAATGTACAATATTCATTTCCGTATAGATAACATACCAAGTCTAGAATCCGTTAAAGAGCTTTAGCACCGAGCTTTCCGAAGTACTTAACTTTTTTCTCAACGAGTGTAATTTATATACTGTCGGATAACAACAATTTTTCACAGTCCATTAAGCTGTTCATAGTACTCTCAACACCACCATAAATTTTCCAGTGATAAAGAAGTTGCAATAATTAAGAAAATTGGGATTTTTAATGCCAATCAGTACTGATAACTTGGAATTGCTTTACATTTCAAATATTCTCTCAAGTTTTGCTTTCAATCGTCCACTTTACTACTATCCAATTGATTTTTCTCCATCGAATATTCGTAGTCTGTGTTTTTTTCCTTTGTTCTATTGAATCTTGCGCTAATACCAAGATAATCAAAGTTGCGGAGATTTCGATATCGGAAAGAATTTTTTCAAATTTATAACTCTATTCAAATTATCAAAGTTGGAAATGATGAAACAGTCGATTCAACCGGGTAAAATGTTTGAATTTCATTTTTCGACTAATACAAAGAATGAAAATATGACCACAATTAAATTATACAAATTCAGAATCGACTTTGAATGTGATTACTGAGTAGTTATTTATTTTCTATTTATTTTACCAGGATACAAATCATATATACATACATATTATATGGTAAAACATAAGATGCATGTCACTACCGAAGTCTTTGTAGACACCTGTGCATAGGCCTGGTAATGGCTAATTCTATATAGACAATACATTTTCTTGTCATTCATAATTTATATATAAGAAGAATTTTTATAGCATTATATATATATCCATCTTGTTTGATTAATTTGAGTAATACTTATATAATATGTAATTACAAAGATATTTGCAATTTTTTGGTGATCGGTACACATCATTTATATTAAATTCAGACGTACTTTATTAGTGTTTATTTGACAATAACTAATATTTTAATTTTGTTCGTATAGTTTCGAAATAACTTCAAATTAATATCTCGCAATAGAAAAATCTATATTGGTTTATTGTTTGTTGAAGCAATTGATAAGGAGTAAAAATTTTTTCGAAGTCTGCGAGTATGAGTTAATTATCAAGGCAAGATTAATACGAAACGAAATAAACTTTCAAAGTTGAAAATAAACGATAACTTTTATTGTCTCAATTCGTCGTCTTCACCCCTATATTTATTTGACATCTAAAAAATCAACTTGTCGCCTTATTCTAGTTTAAGTCACGTGATATAAATTGAATTCACTCAATCAGATTGAGAACATATGAAAAAGGAAAGTCAAAAATACAGTCGGTGAAATTGGTTGAGATAAAAGTTTTGGTATATAATAATATAAAAAGAAGATGTACTAGAGCATACGTCAAATGAATTTAGTCGGGGGCGAATTGAGTTACTGGATTTCATATATACATGCATATGTGGTCGTTGCTTGCGTGTCTAGATAGCGATGATGTAATCTTATTCGTTGTTCTTCGGTCAGTGGCTTAGTGATTATGCGATTTCAAACATTTTGCCATGCAGGTTCAGTGTTTTATCTTTATTCAATTTAGTTTTAGTTTTTTTTGTAACTTCTATTATTGTACACGATAAATTGTCCGTTTCAGTTGTATTTCATTTGATTGGTAAACCCAATTGGGAAATATAAGAGTGATAGTATAAATTTTATCGATAGTGAAAAAAAAATTTATTGTCATAAATTGATAAATTGAATTTATCTGTTGAAGCAGATTAGTGTGAGAATGAAAAGATATTGGAAAAATTGGGAATGATTGTGAAGCAACAGAATTTGAGTTATTATAGTAATAAAAGAAATTCCCCAAAAAAGCAGAATTTCAATAGCCCTTTAATTACATAATTTAGACAGAATGATATGAAATTGAAAACTATCCAAGAATGGAAAGGAATAATCACAATGATGAGTGGAAAATTAATTATTGATGTGATTTTATGATAATTTTGAGTATCGATAAAGTTATTTGATCGGGAATTTTTGATGTACCTTGTGGAAGCGCAATACTTGAAACTTTATGATACTTTAGCCAACCCTTTGAGGGAGCTCGAGACGAGTGATGGGTGGGCGTGAGCAAGAACTTTCATTAGAGAAGATTGCTACAGGTCAAAATGAAGCAGCAAATAGCAGTATGCAAAAAAATATCTGGCCATTAGTTGAATGCCACGTCTCTCTTATAATTATTAACGAGATCTTTTTTTTTTCCACTAATTAAGATTCTGTTCCACGTGTATATTATTCATAGTTATTTATAGTCATTCAACACATCAACGTTCATAATTACTGATCGTCATCTGAAAATATCAACAACTTATTACGTAATTGAAAAGAAAGAAGAAAAATTGAAGAAAGATGAAAAGTTTGAGAAAACTCGTCTCATCATTTTATCATGAAACGTTTTTGATTAATGGGAATTACAATTTTTCCATTACAGAGAACAGAAGAATTTTGAATAATCATTGTCGTTCTATAAGGGAAAATATTTCACAAGATTACCAAGTCCTGTATCCTTTAAAATAAAATTCTCACATTTAAAATATTAATCGCCATTATTTTACAGAATTTTTAACATTTGACCAACATTCCGGAGAAATCAAACTTAAGAAATGTAGAAAAAAATATCTGCTTTGTAAATAACTCAACGCAAATTATCGAATATTCCACAGCTCTCTTCATTGTGTGAACATGCGCCCTTGACTGACTTTTCTGTTTAATTCCCAATAAAATTCTCTTTGTCCCCATTACGACCAGTTTATATGATCATGTTAACTCTATCATTGTCCTGACTATAATATTATCAACAATGCCATCCTGTGGGTGTGTACAGCATACAAAAAATAGGCCATCCACTATCGTCACACATCAATACATTTACAGTTCGTATCTAAAGATAAATAATTCAACAAAAAGACTTCGCACATTAATCCTTTTATCATCACTAAATTCTCAATGCTATTTCGCAGGATGAAAAGTATCAATGATCCATTTTATATTCATTCTATCTCTGGCGTTATATTTAAATTTCCAATTTATTAGGTACCGACAAATACGCGAAAAATTAAATCGAAAATGTGTGAAGGATCGAACGATGTTTCGTCTCTTTCAATCGTACTTCATCTATATATCTTACCACTTAATCTACTACCAACATCTGCTGTTGATGATTTTTAATTATCTCTCATGCATCCACTTATATTATTCGCGCATGCGTCCATCGATTTATACAGTTGGTTCAGTAGTATATACACGTATATAGATGCAATTTGTAGACCCAATCCGATTGCGAGGTTCGAGTTTGTATGGATTGGCACAGCCGCAGAGTTGCACCATGAGTTGTTTCAGTTTCGGTTTAAGATCTAATCTTCAATGGGATGTTGATACCCATATGTTTGTTCTGCGGGAATGTTCTAATGGATTTCGAATATACATATCGATATAGGAAGTTCAGGAATTATTTGATTTATTTGATAATAGAACACTATTGATGACGATTGGAATTGTGTGATAGGAATTATTAAATCAATGAACATTATTATATTCCAACAAAACTCATAATTAGCATAATAAATATTCGTAAAGAATTAAATAACTCTGAATCATCTTCATAATGAAGACGCTTAATATTCAGCACTTTATGTAATTCGATGATGAATTGAATTTCGGAAAAAGAGACATTTGAATTAAAAATTGGATTTACTCTCAAATCCAATTTTCTTCATTAGGGGGGGGAATGAAAGAAACTTTTTCAAACATTCTTTTCTAAGATACGGGCAATGTATATTATAGAATATCATTTTAAGAATGTTTTGAAAAAATTTCAGCGACAAATCTTAAAAACTAAACATTTGGCAACAAATCTAAAAAAAAAGTCGTTTTGCGGTGACGGCTGTAACTCATGACTCGGTGATCTGGAAAAAAAAAACACCAAAGGAATTCTAATAGTGGATGAGTTTCCTCAGGTAACGCTGTCGAGTTTCTTGCTCGAGTTTGATTAGTTTAAATCATTCAGCCTTGACTTGAAGCTATATTGTACATAATTGGAGTTCTGATCGTGAATAGGATTTGAATGTCAGAATGATTTTGGGGAATTCCCCTTCTTGGAATTCGTCATACTGGAATGGCTTTTTTAGCCACAAAAATGCAATCACAGAATTCATCTTAAGAGTGTTTAAAATCATACGGAAATAAATTGATTATCTACAATTACAACAACATGAAAGTAAGATCAGAGGTTGGTATTAATCATTTTTCTCATTTGTTGTCAATTCATTGTCGAGTCAATTGTCAAATCATATAAACATTATCAAAGAAGCATAATTAATGATGATGTCGTTGATTTGGAACGAATTCCCCAGTGGTGACATGTGATGTAGTGATAGCGCTAACTGCAGCTTCTTAAAGAAATTTAGACGGTCAAGTATAATTCATGATAAAGTCAGCTGGGTTGGCGATAGAAAATGACTTTCTTCATCTTTGCTTTCTTTTTTGTATTGTGTTTTTTTGGTATTTTAAAGTTATAAACTTATCGAAATTTTCTTCTTCTCTTCCGTAGTGAATGAATTTTCTATTGCATTTTTATGATTACAAGAAAGAAGAGCAAGAGAACGGTTGCATTTTCAGTGATTTCAAACTTTTCGAATCACTATCCAAAAAATAATAGCAATCAAGTTTCATGATTTACTTATCCACCTTCTTTTTCTTTTCACTAATGAACACAGTGGAACTATGGAAGACGAGGCTTTGATACGTATTGATATGAACAAGCATTTTGTCGAAAATATTTAATTGTTGCATTCATCTGTTGAGCTTGATCTTGAAATACTGATATTGCCTGTTGTGAACATGTAGCAATTCTACACACCAATGTATAGGATGGCGGTGAAGTTTGTTCAGTTAAAATAAGTTCTTGGCCCTGATTTAAAACCTCCGCAGAATAAAAGGAACCTGTTGATAATAAAAAATATTATAATGAATCCGACCCGACTTGATCAACATCTTTCTGTATCATAAAGATTAGGAAATAAGTAGAAAAAATATAGTGGGTCACTATGGGATGCTGATGCATTGATTCTCATTTCATTATTTCCTTACTAGATCTTATGCAACGTTGACAGTGTATGATATATTTATATGATCATCATCTTAATTTATATATGGACTGTATGAAGAAGTGGTAGAAACAAATGATTGATTTGATTTCAATATCATGACGAATGCAATAGAGAACAAAAATGACTGCGAAATTTCTTAATCATATCCAGCCATCATCATAATATTACTTTTTCCAATGATTTGTATTTTTTACCTACCATTTTCGAAAAATGGGTATAGAACACTCATTCGAGAATCAGAGATTCTTCCATATCCTTCATATCTTTTTGCTGTTCCATTTAATAAGAACGTAGTGACTTGTAAGAAATCTTGATGAAAGCCTGGTCGTCTTGTTACTTGAATACGATGGCACTCTATGAGATTAGAAGCGTCGCATGTTTTTGATATTTCACCGAAGCTATACCAAGTTCCAGTGAACTGTGAAATTAAAAGACAATACTTTTTTGATTAACTAAATTCTTACAATGAAAAATGACATAGGAATATCAAATGTAGCATGCGACAAAAGGTAAAATATTTTTACACTACAGGATAGAATTATTGAATCAAAATGGTGGCTCAATTTTTTAATAGTCGTTCACCTGATTGATGTTGAATTTATCGGCATCACCAGTTTGAATGATTCCAAATACGACGCAACTTGTAAAAATTATAAACATGATGATTTTATTGGTTGCCATTATCAATCACAAGCTTATTATTGTTTTACTGTCTAAGTAGATGAAACAAGAAGACGTCTGATGTCCTCCAAAGAATTCTCGAGGGTTTTATACCCACAATTGGGTAATTAGACGTTAAAAGTGATGGGGAATCTAATTGATCAATATATCTAAAGACATTTAAAGGTAATTATCGCGTGTCCATGAAATTTCATCGACAATAAGATAATTGCAAACAAGTCGTGACGGCTGTTCCAAAAATACGAGTGGACTCTTACTTTTAATGAAGGTCAAAAGTGATTTCTAATAAGTCTAATATTCTTCAACAATTGTTCCAGATGATTCTATGCCTCAAATGAGCCAAAGTACAAAAAAAATTTTAAAGACTGTGTCTTGTTTGGAGTTTTCTACAGCCGCCATTAAATTGCTATCGTCAGTATCATTAATATATTGAGCTGTTAAATTTAATATATCTTTTAAGCACATCAATTGCTTCGATAGCTATGATTTCGTTTATAATATAATTTAAGCTTCACGTAATATATTTTTATTATGTGATGTATGATGGAATCCATCTTTCTGTGAGCAAAATATCAAGTGATATATACTCGTATTTAAAGATAGAAACAGTTTTCAAGAAATAAAGACTTGAGGTCCTCTACAAAATATGGAACATTCATCGGAAATGACTAACATGACTAACTGATTAAAATAATGTTTGGAATCCATCAATCATGTCCTGACATCTATTTACGACATCTGATTCAAAGACTATTTTGCTTCAACGAGTACTTCATGTAACTCTTTGTTATTAATTCAGTGTTCCTTCATTTATTATGGTTCAGGTATGATTACATCGCTAGCAGAAAAATCATTTTTCTGAAAAACTTGTTGAATCATGGAGTAGACACTGACACCATTCTTTCAAATTCATTCACTGGATGAATGGAATACCAATCCTCCCGAGACACCTACAATTGGTGGCTGCCAAACTGATTCCACTGCTGAGAAGACCGAAGAGTGGATTTCACAAATGTTTAATTGAAGAACAATGAACCAACTTCTAAACTATGGCTCCAATACACCAAATCAATGGTTATTGCACTACAATTTGTAGAAGCGGAACAGTTAGGAAGTTGGGAGTTACATTAACAAAATGTCAGGAAAATGTTGTCAGTGTTTCACTCAACTGGGCCTTCGCCATTTTGGAAATAGAAATATGGAAAGAATTCAAGTTCTGATGCACATCAATTACAGGAATGAAGAGGAATTCAACTGTTCTTTGATGAATATTCACCAGATGCATCAACATTAGCATTCGGATTCAGTGTATAAGAGTGATGTTGGAATGCAAATTTAAGCGTCACTATATCAAGATAGTTAAATGTATATATTGAGTGAGTGACTCGCATCTCATTCTCCCACGTCGCTGGTGGAATATATTGTATTTGCACACGTGTGGCTTCCATTGATGATTGATATATGGAGCACGTATGCTGACTTTAGATTGTCTCAATTGAATTTCCTTTTTTTTGCATCTGCAAAAGTATCTATTCAAATTATTAAATTCAATTTCAAGGTAATTGCATTTTTCATCGAACAATTGAAAAAAAATTTCTATTATGACTTCATGTTCTTCTATCAATCAAATTATTCATTGAGAGAATTATTGATGTGAGGAGATTGTTGATGAATTTTTTTTAATGATTTTTTAACTTGGAATTTGAAGAAAATCTATGTGAGTTAGACCTGACATTTGGCATCATTACGAATCATTATAGACTGGAAACAGTATGATACATTCATATAGGAATGGTGATGAGTTGGAATAAGTGATTTTATTTTAAACATCAACCATTTCAGTAGATTTTGGCAATGTGGTACTGCTAGTAAATTCTTTTTGGTAATAAAGAAAATTTGGTTGGTGAGGTTAAAATAAATCGTTTGAACTCATTTACAGTTTTTGAATGGCTTTGTTTCTCCAAATAATAATTCCAATTTACATAAAGAATTGAAGACAGAACTGATCAAGATTTTTATGGGTCCAAATGGATCTTTCGAATCGAATTAAGTTACCCCATATTAAATCATCAAGAGCATTGTGAAGTTTGAATTCCTAATAATTTGGTGAATTTTAATTCCATAAAGAATCAAATTAAATTTCTATGGATCATTGAAATTCCAGTACAGAAAAAAAGGAAACTTTCTGATTATTTCAAAAATTTTTCTTTAGAATAAATCGCTTGCATAATTTGTCAAGATTTTCTCCCTATAATGAATAGAAAGTTTAGTTACTAGGAAAAATAATATCAAGAAGTATTTAAAAAGTCCTACAAAATCATTCGTAACGTTTGATAATGACAAATTGCATTTCTCGTACAATTCATCATAGTAAAATATCAAATAACACACAAAATGATTGACTGAAGGAGAAAATAAAGAAAAGCAGCATAAGATAAACGACAGGGATCTCGTATTTTCCTTTCTTCTCTCCTTACTGCATATAGAAAGTGAAACCATCTGCAGGAAATCGCACGTAAAATCGAACTGAAGCTCTCTTTGGTGAGTTCTATTGCCAGTTGAGGTCATAGCAATAGACTTTTTTTGCCTTCTATTTTATGATTCTACAAAAAAAATCTAAGTGAACTAGAAGAGAAATGCAAGAGGGAAAGAAGTGCGATATATGACTTGAACGAATTGAAAAAGGTGTCGATTCTCATACACATCAATTTCCAATTATTTATTTACACACTTCGATTTTCAACTCTGGCATTATTTCATTTACTCTGGACCGCAGAAGGAAAATCACTTTATTCAGAAGAATTCTATAAAATATTGTTATTATCTTGTGTTGAATATCCCTAGACATAAACTGAAATCAATGATAAGATGTTCTACCAATTATTATTCTTTCTTTTTGCGAGTATCTGACTTAGGTTCCTAATAAAAATTATCATCATAAAAAACTTTTACATATACAATGGTTCAATTTGTAATAGAGAAAATATTGCAACGGATATTCATTCACATAATAAAATCCAACAAACTTCAATTTAAGGCTTAAAACGCTTCAAAAATAACAAATCAGTAGCCTGAATATGATCAGAATCAAATGATACTTTTCTCCATCAATTCCAATCTTTGTTTTTATTACCAAAGAAAAAAAAAATGTCCGCATAAGAATGGAGCCAACATGGCATTGTTGACGTTTGAATATTTCATATACATTCGATAGGGATTGGGTACAGAAAACAATTCATGAAGAGCAATATTGGACCCGCAGATTAATTCTATAAAATATTTCTGTTCTGATCGAGAGTAATTCATATTGCAAGAAAATGTGCAGAATAAAAAAAAAATGAACAAGTATAAATACATTTTGGCCATTGGTTTTCTCATCTATAAGTGAAGCTCTAAGGACCAAGTTCAAATTGTATTTGAGTGTACTTTAGGAGAAAGTTTTTTGTGAGAGCATAGTTCAAAATCAATTGGTGAAATTTTCACACAATGAAGAAATTGTGTGGAAGGGGAGGCAGAGGAAATGGATGAGAGAAGCTAAGTGCAAGTGAGGCATTGCCTATATATGTGATCGATTGTTTGAAAGCATTTATAATTAAATCTTATGTGATAGCTTTTACTTTGAAAGTTAGACTCAATACTCTGACGTGTGTCTTCCTTTATTCAACTTATTTGTGCGATCAAGTTAGGCGTGAAATTAGATTCGATCAGTTTGATTCAATAAGAATTTGGTGAACCGAATTGCAGCCAATGGGTTAGAAATGAATGAATGTTTATGTCATCTTCAAGAAGATTTTACCTTTGTATTGATGAATTCAATCGCTCAGCGCAACCATGACGAAGATAAAAGAATAAACTTTTGTCTTTTTCTGGTCAATAGACAAAAAGAACTGTATGTTATTTTACTTGATATTCTGCAGGGAAAAAAGCCAAAGCTTTTTTAACAAAATCTCATTTTGTACAAAACAATTTGACTCTGGACTTTGTCCATGTTCATCTGCATAAGAAAATGGAACTTGAGCAGTAAAATGTAGAGTCTCGTAAAATCCAAAGCCATTTTTATATTACAAAAGTGTTGAATTTAGAATCAACATTCATCTCATGCACATTATTATTATTCTTTTTTTTCTTTCAAGAATCTGGACGGGACACAATAGCAGATTTTTTTTCACGGAAATTCCAGTTACTATTCCATTACTGTACATTTAAGAATAAAAAACATTCTGGAACTTTGGGGTCGTTCGGAACACCCAAGTGTCGAAAAGAAAACATATAAATCTGTCAACCACAAATATTCGACAAACTCCTCAACAATTTTCGTGCTAGGTCCCAACAATACCGCAAAAATTGATCTGTTCTATATATATAAAATTATTTCAGAAAAAACCGCAAACTTTATTGTCGGCTACACATAGAAAAAAATAAATATACACGATATAAATGTCTTTTATTCGTTTAAAACGTGACTAGGGTTGCTATGATAAATTGTGATATCCCAAGAAAAAAAGGGATCGCATTCAGAAATACATATACTCAACGAGCTTAGTCGTAAAAAAAAAGGCTAAAAGAGAGGAGAAAAAAATAAGGGAAAAATTTCCCCCTCATATACTTGAACTTCTGAATTATTTTGTCGATTTCTCACCCACATTGTTGCCGCGAGTGTATATGACCTCCCTTGCCACCTGGACAAGAAACGTTTTGTTTGATCATGTGTCTCTTATCACTGCTCGCATCTCCCATAAAATCAAAATAAAAACCCTTTACCATTCATAATCCTTGAATTTGTGTACATCTAACCGCAATTTTATACACAAATGAAAAAAAAAAAAATAACGCAAAAACGTTGGTATATAACAAATAAAGAAATAATAATAATTCAAAAAATTTCTGTAGCATTCAATTTCAAACGGCTCTTCATGTATCGTGACAGTTGTAATTTGTTGTTTTTGTCCTTGGATTTTTTATTCTGTGCCGTATGTATTCATGCATAATAGATGGTTAAATTGGATTGGATAGAGAAGAAATATCTGGATGTGTATTGAAAGAGATAAGTGTTTCAATAAGTTTCCAATTTTTGTATTGTACTGAATGGACCAATTTTCAAATATGAATAAATGCATCGATGGACAATATTTCAGATATTTATTAATTCACAAAGGACAAAGATTCTCATCATTCAATGGATCTTTTCGGGGATTAATTTCAGACGTCCAGTGAATAAAACCATTTTCAAATGGTATGATAATTTATTTTGATTATTATTGATTCATAATGTTCATCAATTAAATATAAATGAACAAATCATGTGAATTGTGGTTGAATTAGTCACTTGTTGAATGTGACCGAGTTTTTTTAATATCGAATAAATTCTACTTTCTGTGTGAATGGTCCACGAAATATAATATGTTTGAGTACCAGTGTATTATCTGAAAGTTACATAAAAAAATTTTGTATCTTTATGTACGGTACATCTTATTATGGCGCATTTTCTTTATGGTTCAAAAGCAGAAATATGGAGTTGACGAGTGATAACCTAAATCGAGTTGTTTTTCATCAATTTTTATCTGAGAAAATTTTGAGGATAAAAAATGAAGGGATATAAAAATATTTCGGTATTCTGTAAAAAAAAAGATCGCGTAATTTCATCTCGAGATGTGAAAAGTTACAAAAAAATAAGACATCAAATCCAGGTCTATCAGGGAATTTCGCAGAATCCGACACCAACTCTTACCTGTGTGGTGTTAATCGAAAGAGATAGCTCTCTTTTGTTTAGCAATGTTCTATCTTTACAGAACAGAATTAATCTGGAACATTTGAATTAATAACCGTAACAATAAATATGAAATTTATTTTGTCCATGATATAACTAAGTTTTATGAATCACAGCGGAAAGTTGGTAAATGTCGACAATTTCGACTAAACTTCAACTGAATTGATAAATTCACTTTAGTTATGTCTTCTTGCTTTTCGTTGAAATTCGATTGTGAAACGAAAAAAATATGAATTATATATTCAGTTCTAGATTGTGCTTGTAATGAGAATTGTATTTAATGCAATTGTGAGCTAAATCATAAATTCTTCATATCAGAATGAGACAATTCCACACAATCAACGACCAGAAAAATTCTCGTTAAAAATTCGTTCCAATTACGTTTAATATCATGATGATATCAATTTTGGAACGTTGATCATCAAAGCTATTTCAATAATTACTGCACTGTACAGAGTCGAGAGGGAATCTTCACAATCTAAACACTGTAAACTTTAAAATGGCTATCAATATAAATGGCATTAACAATCACGTTCATCATAATATATCAATCAATGTAAACTGTTAATTAATTTTCGATCAATTAAAAATGAAATTATTAATAATGAAGATTTGCTGATTGTTATAATCAGTCAATTAGTAATAACTGCTATAGGTTCTTCACTACTAGACTATGTCGACTTGGCTCATGCGATAATTATCAGAATAGGGAGCGGGATAAATAGCAGCTGTTTACTCAGTTTGCTTCGCTAATCGTCTTCGTAGACATAACATTCCTCTCCACCTTCTTCTCATCCACATTCCCATTCTTGTGATCCCCCTTTTCCTCTCTTCCACACCTCTCACCTAACATATGTAGCCCATTTGTCGCTTTGTCTGAACAATTTGCTCAAACAATGTCACAGTGAAATGGTGAGGTAAGCAAATACTTACTTCATGACGTACCAAGTGCAATTAATTATGTGCACGTACGTTCTCCAATTATGTGTACTAAAATTTCCTTGGGCGCAACTGCTGTACGCTGATGTTTGTCGTCGTACAATACACTCATTGAGTTAAAGTGGAAATGTCCAAGTACACATAATGAGACATCAAAAAAAAAAAGAAAGAAAAAATAAGATCTACAAATTGTTCAATGGATCATTAATTATTCGATATTATTTTCGACAGTTAGATATCTTTGTTGAAATATGAAAATTTATCTTTGACCTATTTTATGAATAGTTTGAAAAATTTTTACAAAAATATATTTAACCAATATCATTGTTGACACCATTGATGATGCAAATTAAAACCAAACTTGTATTTTTTGTGGATAAACAAAAGAACGTGAAACTTTTAGTTAGGAAATACATTTTTCACCTGAATTGATTGTCTTATTTCAGAGCATTGATTTTCAGTCCGTCAGCTTCAACAGAAACTTTTGTTTAATCAACAAATATGCTGAATGAGGAGATAAGTTGGCCCTTCTTCTTGTGCATCATCGAAATTCCCATCTGTGACATAGAAGCAGAATATTATTTCATATTGAAATTATTAACTGTAAATCAAATTCTCCACAGCCACAAGCTCTTTCAAAATCAATCTATTATATAATATCTCATTCCATCAATGTCTAAAAGAATTCCAGACTATCAATCACAATTGTACAACAACGAAATATTCATTCATTGATGAAAAAAGTCATGAATAATCAACCACACGTAAACACAATCACTGAAAAAAAAAAGCTAAACAAAGTACAGATCAATGTGTATTTTTTTTTCATCACTGAACGGTGACACTGAAAAATAAGAAAAATCAGGATATGAACTCAGTGCAGACTTTGTAATTATTCTCTAACTAATTACCATAATAATATTAATGACTTCCTTGAATGTACTCGTGAATGACAAATGCAATATTTTTTTCTTGTTTTTACGTACAAAGAGTATATTTAATCTTGTTCAGAATTGTCAATGATGCGCATGTGTCATTAATTCATCTAGTTGTGTTACGTCAACTTATTGCAATCGAGCGAGTGTATGCATATGTGTCTTGACATATATGTACATTTTCATATGTAAACATATCAATCTGTGTTGGAATGTCTAAATGCGTTGCATATATACATTGAAACTTTTCAAATACGTCAACTTGTTACACGACTACCAATCTTCTGTATTTAGAGTAACTTGGACGTGTATGAAGTGAGAGCAAACTCGTGAAAGAGTGTTCAATGTATGTGTTTATTGGTAACTGAATCTGTATATGTGTAAAATAACTTTCCGTATTGGAAATCAAAATATTTGAATATCGACACTGTGCCATATTGTCATTGTAAATGGATCCATTGATTGAATGGATGAAGAATGATTTTAGTGTGTGAAATATTGAGGAAGATGAAAATTATAAAATATTCAGCTGACGAATGATATGAAGAAAAAGTTTTTTCTTATTTCGGACAATCATGAACTGCATGTAGAATTTTGTTGGGTAGTAATTTTTTATGTGGAGAATTATTAAGTTTTTGGAACAGCAATTATGTTGAAACTTCTATGGTATTGTCATGTTGTCAAATATCTGCGAATTTTTTCCCCATTTATGTTGGAATTTGTGTGGATTGTTTGTATTTTTCTGGATAATTTCTATCATTTGGTAGTGAATAAGTGAAAATGTTTGAAATCCTATTGTTATGGGTAGTAGTGATCTGTTGGAGGAGATGAGAGAAGAGAGGATGACGAGAAAAGAGTAGTAGGAAAATTCATCCATGACATGTGGTAACGTCTGATTAATGGAGCTTGGATTAAACATTTTGTTTCAGTGGTGGAATATTTTTATTGTGGAACGTTGTGAAATATTTCCGAGCATCCCATTTTGACATGATGATAAATTCACAAAATAAAAGAGATGATACATCAGTGAAAACAGCGCCTGGATTCCTAATTGTAATCACTAAATTGATGCTGATGGTAATCGAGAATGAAGGAGAAAATTATTCTGTATTTAGGGCTTTAAATTCTTTATTTTGACATATAAAAATTTATGCTAGCGAGTTTCTTCTTGGTTCCAAGATTGGAAAAGAGTATGAAATGGAAAACAGATCAGTCTCAACTTTTGAGTTCATTTGTGTTTGTGTTAGTGAAAAATTTTTGATTCAGAAAAAATTGAAATTTACGCATCATATAAAATGGATCTTCTGTTCAACCACTTTGTGGTTTGCACCCAATTCGTCTTTTTTACAATGATCATTTACAATTACAATCAGTCATTATCAGATTGACAAAAATGATGTTAGTGAAATAAATATTTTGTGATTCCACTACAGATTTATAAAGGATAGAATGCGTCGATATAATTTCATTCATCCGATAAGAATAATTGAAAGGAAAACAAATACACAGATCAGTTGACCGAATCGTTCAAACGATTATCAAGATAGTGTCATTGTGTCATCCCCCTGTTTGTGTCCGATCAGGGGTTCAATATCCTTCGTTCTATTTACGATACGAAGGGATTCAAACTGTCACATAAAATTGATGCGAATTATTATTGACCCCAACCCGGATTGTCTTTATATAGTCAGATATTTTCACATCCTTTCACATCTTCTGGAACATCAACAAAATTTAAATTTTCAACGTTTATTCTCTTTCAAATATAAAAGTTGTCTTTTATCACCTCTCGGGAATATTAATTGAGTAACTGCTATCAGAATATCTTCGAGCTTTTAGAGGATATTAAAGTTATGAATGAAAATTTCAAGAGAATGAGCGTTGTTCTTGATGAAAGTTATGCCAATATTCAAACTGATGATAGCAAACAAAAGAAGAATCTTCCACAAGGCGTTAAATTTTATTCGAATTAATGTGAAAATGATAATGAAAGGCTCATCGTTAAAGTAATAAAATAATTTTCAATAAGAACGCAAACTAATTATTTTTTATCTTGAAAAAAAAAAAAACCTAACAAACAGACAAACTGGAATCAATTCGTATATAGATGAATTTAAGTGCAACAAAGTATATTGTCTGACTATACTTCAACTATTTCCAGTGCTTAAAACAATACTCGAATCACATCATAATTTTTTTTTTTCTAATTTATATCATAGGGATGAACATGATAGAACTCTGACCGCACATTCGAGGATACAAAAGTGGTTCCGATGTAAAGACGTTTAATTTTATAGGAATTTTCATTTTTAAGTGATAACTTTTTATGGGCCGGTGAACTTGCGAAAAGTGAAAGCGATCAAGGGCAAAAAGGGTTGAATTCCCACTCGCCATCCGCACTCCCAAGTGACTTTTCGGCATCTCTCTCTTTCTCTCTGTCTATTCTGTTATGGTAGCCGCGTGTGACTGAGCACATGCGCCTGTGTCTATTTTTATTGCTTCTATATATCTATGCGTGTGAGTGCAAGCCGCTTTGTTTGTGTTTCTATCTTTGGTATAAAACGAGGACTTCAGTATAAATTTTTTTACTGATCGAACGCAACGTTTATTATCATTTTTGAATTAAAACTACAGTGAAAGATGATCAGTTATCTCGCACTTCGGCTCAACGTAGAATATTTTCCACAACAACAAATTTGAGGTTATTAATTTATTCCAAAGTGATATAATTTCATTCATTCTCTGAATTTTGGAATAAACTTTCTTCCTGGTCATCTTAAAAATGGATATTTGCCAAGTAGGAAGTTTGACCAGCTCAAAGATTTCTAGTTTTATTTTTATCGTTTTGATAAATAGGAAATTTCATCATCTTCGCACCATCATTCCAATTACGTTATTACAACTTTGTGAAAATTATTTTTGTCTTCGTTTTCTGTTTTCATAAAAATCAAATAATTTTCGTCGGCAATATAATTTGATGATCAATTGTTTTTTTTTCAGATTCTTAACCCGTCGAATTTTATAAGAATTTAAAGTGATTTATTTTTTATTTAATTCAATTTCGTTCTCTCCCATTTATTGATGCGTTTATCTGTATTCAATTGATTTTCTGTTTTTTTTTCTTTCTTTCAGCAGTGAAACGTCTCAGGATCATTCAGGGATTTGCCGAAGCCAGTTAAAAAAAAAAATACGGTAAACCTATGCCCGTTTGTGCTCATGAGACATTTCTAATTTTATTTGTATGATTATTACTATAATTGAAAATGATTAATCCATTCAGAAAATAGTCAGTACAGCTTTGATTCATCTTACTAAACATTCAGTGCGATGATAAACTTCATAATCTATTCCAATTGTCATCGAACTACTAAAGCTCTGCATCATTATGTCATGGCTACTAACTGTACATATAATCCATGGCTTCAATTGCACGAGCTCACTTGATTGACAGAGAATGATAGTTAGACACACAACAAATATAATATCATGAAACGAGTGAAATTAATTTATTATTATAACGTGTGAACTAAATTGTTCTGTATTTATATGCAAATTTATTTGTCGATAATCCATGACAAATCTCTCATGTTTCGTGATGAAAATTAATTGAATTCAACGGAGTCAGAGAAGACAGAATAGGGAAAGTGAGGAGATATAAGAGAACGTTGGTGAACGAGAAAATCTTGCACGTTATATCTATATAAGTATTTAATCCAAGATTATTCACTTGTAATCGTAAACGATAAATAAAGCTTGGGCGTTCACGACACCAACTTCATCTCTATTACAACTGCTGCAATGCCGCAGAATTCGAAATAATCTTATTGATTATTAATCAAGGGGAAAATATTATTAAGTCGAATTTTATTCTGGATTTCTTTCAACGTATTCAGTTGTTAGTGTTTGATATATTGTATAGGATTGTATAGGAAGTTTCTTTTCTGGCTTTTTATGAAGCAGCAATTGATGGATTGAGAATTTTTGATTTACTTGAAACAATTTCTGTGCGCACTCTCATTCTTCATAAATAAATTCTGTGGAATCGTGTGATATGAGGTAAAGTAAGGAATTTATTTGTAGATTTAATGTGGTCATTTTGTTTTTAACTTTCGATTTTGAATATCACTATTCTCAAAAGATTATTGAAACAGGTTAAAATAGTTAAATGGATAAGACAAATTGTTAATCTGTGATTTTTGGAAATTTATCCGTCCATAATTGTTTCAATATCTAAATCATTTCCCTGATTTTGTTGAGGTTCTGTTGAGTGAAATTTCAATTCAAACATAAAACGTCTGAAAAGTCAAAAATTGCATAAATGTTGCTTCTTGCATGTGCGTTCAAACTGTAGCATCTATTAAGAGAATTGAAACCAGAATGAGGATGTAACAACATTCACTAGATGACTTGAAGAACAATTACAAAGTGTAAAGTAACTTTCGTGCACTTCAGCTCCTCCAAAATCTGCAAAATTATTATACGAAATCATAATAACAGCTGGATATATCTGAAAGTTCACGAAGAATGTAACAAACTTAGCAATCATCATCCGAATTTCCTTTACTCGTCATCCAGTGGATCATTAAAACGAAATTGAAATAAGGCCTTTTCACATACTGAATCAGATCAGAAAATTCCTGATTGTAATGAAGATTTTCACGAAGTTTACATTTTTCGAATAATTTTTTCTCAATTTCTCGTTGAGACTACTTATTATCCCTAATTTCAATTTGTGTCTCTACTTTTTCAATGTTAATTCGGCTCAATTACTTCATTCAGTTTTCGAAAACAAAGTTACTTTATCATGAAAAGAACATCAACAGATGGAATCCTGACTTTAATTTAGACTTCAGAATCAATTAAAAGTTTATTTGATAATCTTGAATTTTTGTTCAGTCCAACTACTTTCACAGTGTATATTTCTTCATCCCCCTTTCATGAAAAACTCACAGATTTCTATGAGAAAAAAAATATGAAATGAAAGCTCCAAGAGACATTCGAATCTGTGGAAATAGCAAATTCTTTTTTTCCCCTTTTTCAACATTCATCGCTTTCACTTGTGCAGTATCAATTTTCTCACCCTCTCTCATTTTACTGCCTCTATTTGATTTGATTTCGCTGTATGTGAGTTATATCCTCTTGGCATTACGTTTATCTTACTGCTTTTCGGCTTAACTAGGAGTGTGAATAGTCCGACAACGCAATTGCACACCACGACAATTCAAATAGAATTATCTCAAGTGATTTTCATTGAAATTCAATTGAATAGATACATCCTGAAATGGTTTTGTTCATTTCAGGCATTCAATTCGTTTCGTTATATATTTATATACTCCATAAAACATGAAGAGGTCGATTTCATTTACTGCTCTGAGAGAAACAGGTTTAATGAATTTTATTCTCGTGAGAAAGAATTAAAAGAATAAATCTTTTTGATTCTCTCAGTATATTTTTATCAGTTTTTCAACATATTTTCTATACAATTGGGTTACAAAGATTTATCTTTTCCTAGGTTTTTATAATGTGTTATTTCCTTGATAAAATATTTATTACTCACTGACTATTCTATTCCAGGTTGAAATAAGGGAACAAATATACGTCTATGGCACAATTTTTCTTCGTAGTTTTTATCAAAATTACTCAAGTTTGTTTGTTAAGAGTAAATAAATGAGAATTTGACATTTAAAAATCTTGACGTGCTATTTATTAGTTTATTCAATTTCAATTTGTAAAAAAGAATAGGAATTTTGTATGTGATCAACCATACAATAGAATTTCTATAAATTCATTACAGCAAGACTAAAAACTCTGAGGATTTAAATTTATGTGTTTTTACTTCCATGGAGATAACAATCTTATAAAAACAAAGGGTCGGGCGTTCTCCCTTTTTTTTCACTGGCCAGAGGGGGAATATTCCAATAGCTAACGAAACCTTAGTAATAGAAAGTTCAGTTGCAGATAAAAATGAACAAAAGAAACATGAATCATAATAATAAAAAAAAATATTACACCGCTTTCAATTAAATATTATTTTGTCTCATAAATGTATTCCACTATGAATAATTCGACATTCATGGACTGTCAAAGTTTTTGTCATTCAGCTATAGGATACGAAATGTTTTCAGGGTTATTCTCAACTTTTCACTTCTAAAACCTCTTTGTGCAGCTGTTTGTGCAAATTCAATATATTGCACGATAAAGTTAACTAAAACGAGACAAGATGAATTTAAGTAGTTGGGATTTATACGAGCTCTCCTGCATTTATAGTAGGCTGAATAGTATATATGATTTTATAAGAATTAAATTTGCATTTTCAACTTTTAGTGAATTATTTCTTATGTTTTGATTCGATTGATGAGTAGAGGATGTTTGCTACCACTTTGGGTATTGATCAATGAATATATTTCGATTAATATGAGTTAATATTCACATCGGAAAAATATTATTTACATTAGATATATTAATTCACGTACGGTTACATCTTGAAATAGAACTGTAGACATCTGGAGAAAAGGAAATAGAGGCAGTTATGAGTTTAACAGAAAACGTTCATTCAAATATTCATATGTGAAAAATTTGTAAATTCCTTAATGTTTGTGTAATTAAGGTGATTAATCTAAGGTTTAAATCACTGAAAAAATACTTCCACAATTCAATGTGGTTCTGCGAGAGGATATTATGATTATTGTCAAAATTTCATTGAGGCAGATTGACTTCCAATGCGGATTTTCTTGAAACATCTTTCATGATGAGTTATAGGGAGATTCAGCATCACTTTAGGTCCAATTGTTGGTAATTCTTTTCATAGTTTCACAAGACGTTCTAATACTTTACAGCCATTTTTGTCCTACTATTTTTCTGTGTGCAATTAATTTTTTGAAGAATTCTCGATTTTTCTTATCGACAAAATTTCTGTTGTAACTTTTGCTATCAGCTGGAGAAAGAAAAGTTGATCAAACCCTCAAATCATCTCGGGGAATGAACAACTGGACTTTTTTATATAATTATCTATCATGCAAAATTGAAATCCTTCATTTCAATACACCAACTATTTTTCTACAAAGTTTATCAAGATGCATATCAAATATTGTGAGATATTTTTTGCATTAAATTAATTATGTTCTGAATTTTATTGTGTGTCAGATGCCAGGCAACGCAACATCATCATTTGGATTGGAAGAGGAGTACGAACAACGTTTGAGACAGGAATGTATAGAGAGTCTTGCCATCAACGTCTCAGTCATCCCAGGTGAGTTGAGTGTTTTTATGCATATAATACATTTTATCATAACCTTGTTCATGTCACATATTTTCATATACATCTTCATAAATTTCGGAGCCACTTTCCAAGAATGTCCTCATAGGTTGCAGTGTTTCGTGAACATGTATGTGCATATTTTATATTTTTCTGCTTCATGCATATCTGGTATTGAAATATAAGAAACAAAATGAATTGCCAAAATGCATTGCAAAGTCAGAGAAATATATTCAAAGATATTTATTTATTCGTAGAGGCAGAAAACAAAAACACCACATCAAGTGAGAACATTTTTGTTATCATAATGTGATGAAAGCTGAAAAGCACAGGAAAAAATACGGAAACTTTTTCCATTGTTACTTGTAATATAACTTTTGTTGCACAGCACGTTTGAAGTCTTTTTAGAGAATTAGTCTACCGCGTCATGCAATCAGAAGTTGATGGGAAGATTTAGAGTTTAGTCGATAACTTCGAAGTTACTTTGATGGAAGCTTCATACATTTGCGTATCGTAGGAAAAAAATCTGAAATATGCGCGAAGATTTTCTTAGCACTTGCGGTAATGATTGAATATTTGAGTGATGGCTTTTGTCACAACTTCAGTGGTACATGAAAATAGTTCAGTAACAAGAATTATCAAAAAAATCAGAGTGATCGTAGGGCAACTACAAGTAATAAAAATATTTTATACTTTGGTTTATGGTCAGTTTCATGATGCATATAAGAATATTTATGAAGGACGTGTTGAATTTCTATCATGGACTTTCATCAGATTGGTTTGAACTGAAAGAAAAAAAATTTGTGGTAAAGAGATGGAACATTTATTAGTTATAAGAAAAAAGAAAAATGAATTTCTTTAGACGAACGAAGTGGATGCAATAAAGTTATGAGTTTCAATATTGTACCATTATCAAAACTACTTCAGTGATGTTCACAATACTACAAAAATTAATACCACATCTGGAAATCATAAACAAAAAATGTAAGGAATTTCATATGTTCGGAATAGTTTTTTCGCATTAGTCTGATGAAAATCAATTTATCAACTATGCAACTTGCAAATGATGTATCAAACAAAAATTAATTTGAGAAGAAGAAAATCATTTTTGATTTCAGAATAAAATTGAGTGCAATTCGATTCTCCCAACTTTTCACCAGTGGTGCACTTCTTAATCAACCCATTAAATTCAACAATTTGGAATATCGAAAGGAATATAAGGAGTAATTTCTCGTGCTTCCAAATAGAGTCAATTCTGTATGTCAAAATAACCTATTATTTTGTAGTATTTCAACGTGCACTGCTGTTCCACCTGGAACGTAGTTGATTCACCTCTTAAAATATTTAAATTTCAAAAAAATTTCTTGTTTCTGTGGTTTTCATCAATTACTGAAATTCGTTCCTAGACCAGTTGGCAACCGCTACACTGGAATGATCTACTAGAAATGCTTGATTATAATCAAGTTTACGTGTGGTATTTGCCACTTCAATGAAATTCACAACAATATCGGATTAAGTTTGCCTACACTTCCGACTAAGTTGATCTGGTATAGAATCTATCGATTTGTCCAACATCTACCAAACGCGCGAACCTCATATATATGTATGTATATATATGTGGTCTCTGCTAAATTAATTATTGCCGATCTGACATGATAGAGCTGAATATTCTGACTGATGTGGGTCATCGGTTGAGCAGGTATTATAGGAGAGTGCATCAATGCTGTCATTATTTCACGAGCGAATACATAAACATAGACGTACAGAGATAATGGTTGAGCTCGCAGCTTACTTATAAATCTCACCTAAATCCACCAGCTTTCATCCCTCTCATGTTATTCGATCACACATTCCACTATCGGAGATTGAACGGACTTATATTCGGCTAATAAATGTCAATGAAGGTTTGTTTTATTGTTCGGTCACTTCTTGGATTTTAAATTCAGTCATTTCTACTGAGGGGATTGAGAGTACACTGATTCAATTCGGTAGAGATTTATCTGATTTGTATGTTCATCCTATGTAGTCAGTTCTAGGATTATGTTAGTTTATGAAGTTTTTGTTACTATTCTTGGTAGACTGCAACTGATGAATTTGATATAATATCTGCTACTGTTTTCTCCTGGTTTTTCAAATGAATTTGTTTCATTGGAAGTTGTAGATATTTCTAGTAAGTATTTCTCGTACCTATATGATGGATGATGAGACTAAGATATTGAGATTTTGCATCCTACTAACATTATTCAATATAAAAAAGACACAATCGTGATGTTATTCTGCAAGCTGAAGATTCTATAATTAATTGAGATGTTTCTCCATGAAAAATGGAATTTTTGGTGGCCTGTAACAATGAACAAAAACACCGAAGTATATACAGAAGTTTCTGATGACGCTGATTCCAAATCTTAATTAAAAATCACAAATATTGAAACAGAATCCGCAATATGGTGGGCATCATTATAAAGCCATTTTTCGATGTATATAAAGCTGCGCCTTCAATTTAAGATTTCGAGTTTTCAACTTCAGTATTGTAATTAGTAACATCATAAATTCCTATTGAAGTTTATAAAGAAATCGATTTGATCGAATACATTATTTTTCAGTGTAATTGAAGATAAATCATAAAGTTGGGCACGTGCAGGACCTTTGAATGCAAAAATCTTTTTAACAACCCAATTAGTACAACTTGGTCTCATGCGACGGTGTTGCAACAATGATAAATAAAGAAAGTAGCACCCGGTAGAATTACAGTCCGAAGAGATTTCGCACCAACGAGTTTTTACTGTATATAAATTAATTCAGGAACTGCGTAAAGTTTAAAAGTTTTTATTGGATCGTTTGTCAAAACTTTATATCGTTCCACGTAGTTTGTTATCATGTTAGTGTGATAGCAGTAATTAACGTGACATGAATTGTCAACAATGCGATTATTATTCATTGTGTATTCCCTTGACAAATATATGTAAACAGGTGAGCGGAACTACTGACGAGTGTAGCTGATAAATTAATTCATATTGCTCTATTGGATATTCGATGTCGAATGGATTGGCTTATCACGATTAACATCCCATGCATTAGACTGAAATAGATGTATTAAAATACCATACCACGAAAGCATAAACTGGGAACATGAATAACTCATTATTAACTTGTCAAAGTTCATTCAGTTGAAGCCCAAGGAAATATTCATATTAATTATTTTGATGTCCTACAAGTTAACATTTTTTTATTGGGGTATGAGAATTTATTCACTGCAGATATATTCCATTGAATGTATTCGTGATATCTTCTCTGTAATCACAAATTATTGGAAACATTGATGATACTTTTGTGTGAATGAAATTGTAAATTAGTTGATAATTTTGGACACATTAGTTGCAATTTATTTCGAAGGTTGCCTTGGAAAGTTGGAATTTCAAAAAGGAAATAAAGATTGAATGGATGATCACTAATTCCAAAAAGTGCAGTTTGTTTTCAAATACATTCCTGAGTATTCAAGAAGGAAAACATCACGCACTTGGATATGTATTAAGACTGATTGTAATGCACAGGATGGAGATATCCCATGCGAAAAATACACTTTCATATTTGATGAACTATCAACGTTTGATTATGCAGAATGTACAGTTTTGTTTTTTCATCTAATGCATTGTGACAGGTCACTCAACTTTTTTGGATTTTGAAACGCTTGTTGTAACTTGTTCTGAATATTGTGAATGAATAAGTTTCAATAAAAGTTGCAGTGATTGTTTAACGACGTAGAAGGCTATCAAAACAACGAACAGAGCTAAACCATAAACATCAAGCAAATGATATTGCCACCATGTTAAACGTGTAGCTGGTGATTTTAATACATTTCCATGTCGTGCTGCATATTCAATCCAGTAAATGGCAGTATCCAATGCACTCATAGGACGATCGTTGAATAATTTCGATAACTTTTTGATATTCCGTCTGTAAAAAAGAATGTTAATTAGCAGGTATGAATTCCGAACTATGAATACACTTATTCTTCTCTTATTATTGTGAAACAATATAAAAAAATGCAAACCTGTATGATAGATCATTCAAGACAGTTTTAACAGCATCAGTCAAAGTCTTGACGGTGATTTCCTGATGTTTCAAGGCAATAGCGACTCCTTTTTTCTCGTATGTTCTAATATTTGTATGTTGATCAGAAAACATTGGCAATCCTACCATTGGTACACCATGAGCAATTGCCTCTTGTGTCCCTATCATTCCTCCATGAGTAATGAAAACTTTCGTCTTTGGATGTTCTAGAAAATATTTTTGATGAATGTTAGACTGCACTATCCACTCTTAACAGAACTCATTCTCGAATTCCATGAAGTTCTTCATTAAAATCAACAGAGCATATTCATCTTGAATCTTTGAATGGCATTTGCATGTAATACGAAATGTGAATTCAACTATGAAGGTATTTTCTTCTCAGAATATATCGGATTATGATGGGTAACATTGACATTTCAAAGGTGATACCTCATTAAATCATCAATTGGAACCAGAGTGGGCTCGATACCATCAACATGAATCCACGACTATACTCAAACAGAATCTTCAAAATGACATGTGCTGTTATTTCAGTTACTAATAACGCAATTCGTGTTCTATCATCCTTTAAAAAAAAATATCAAATAACTTCTATCAGTGAATTGTAAAAAATAAATGACCGAACAAGAAAATTTTCACCCATCACGTTTAAATAAATAAATGCGATTTTTCGCATAACTTACTTAACACTGCAATCTGTGGTAACCAAGGAGATGTCTTCACGTTTTCTGGTAGACCTGGTCGTAACAGTGTTGTATCAGCGATTTTCAAGAGCACTCGAACTGGTGCAATATTCTCAAACATTCCATAAAATATTCTAATTCTGTCTACTGGAAATGTTTCGATTTTCACCATTGAACCGAATGAAAAATATACACATCCATCGTTACTGTCATCCAGCCATTTTTTGATGTCCTGGAATTATCAACGGTAACTATTCTCATTAAATAACCATATGACTGGTGTTCAAAATCATTTGGTCCAATCTCAGACTGTTGTGATGAACAATTACCGGTGGTAGCACTTGATGATCATCATAAACATGCATACCACCAACTTCAATAATGCCAGGCGGCATTGGCATTATGCCATTGATACTGTGATGTGAATTAACAAGAACAACAGAAATATCTTCATAGAGTTCATTAACTGATGAAAGTTGTCGTCCAAAATATTTCTCAACATATTCACATTCCTTTTCAATATAATAATTCACTTGTGCTAACAATATTTTCACCCAAAATGTATTCCGTAATCGTTCCATAAATGTCATGGATTGACTGAATGACGCAAATATACTTGGCATATAGGCTGTATTTCGTGGTATACCAAGAGGATCATAAAGCCAATCTTGAATTCGTGACGTAACTATTCCAACAACTGGAGCATTTAGATGTTTCCCGAAAGCATAGAAGCAATCTGAAAAAAACATCTGAAACCGAATAGAAATGAATTGTGAGTATTAGCAAAATGCAGACACTTATCATTGTAACTTTTCGTTTTTAATCAAATCTCTCTACAGATTAGCCAAAAAAAAAAAAAAGGAAAGTAATACTGGCATATATTTTATTTTACCTGAACAATGACAACATCATAAGTATTCTTTGGAGCTTTCAACAGCTGTTGAAATACATCAGCAGATAATAAATCACAATTTTTTATTCCAACATCATAAACAAAACTTTTCACCGAATATTGATTCAAAGTCAATGCTGATTCATAAGACATATTGTTCGTTAATATTGGTACCAGTCCAGCCAAACTTATATCAGTATAATTTGGTATCGGTTTTTTCAATGGAAAGTGGCTGACAACATCAACTTGATGACCACGATTGGCCAGCCCTCTCATTAAGTGCCCATTCGGAAAGAAATGGCTACGTCCAGCCAAGGGAAATAAACTAAGAATTCTTAATGATTCAATGTTATGACAGTAGAGCACTAAAGTGAGTAAAACTAATCGCCATTTCGATTGCATCATCTGCTGTTTGCGATCGATTCTTTCAATCGCGATGTTCATATGGGATTTATTTTCCCTATCACAATATACGATGATTTATGATATACACACATTCAAATCACATGTTAATCGAATCTGGGTAATGAAATAAACCAGGTGACAGTAGGTTTCAACGTGGTGCTTTCAATACCACAATTGCACCGAAACTGAACTATCATTTACAGTGCATGATCGTTTATTATAACCTAACCACTTCATTGAAGAATGTTATGTAATGCGTTTAATAATAAGATTGACATTACGTTACGACATGCAGTGTGGTGGAATGAATTTCACAATTTTCGATAATAAGTCTCTCGTGTGAATCGACTGAATAGATTCAATACCGACCTTATGTAAATTTTTATAGTTGCTATCATCATATTGTTGATGAAATGATAATATAATGTAGACTGTTAATGCATAGAAACAATTTCGTATGGATAAAAATAGAAATTTATGCTGGATAATTATTCGTTCATGTGAAAATTCAAAGTGCATTTCGTCGAAAAAAATATATGAGAGATATTTCATTCAATGAATTTACTGTCACGATCTCCAATTTTCTAATTCGTGTATTGATTAAACTACGAGAAAATTTTTTGTTTAAGCACAGTATGAAATACATATGAGTTGCATGATGAGTGAAGCCTTGTAAACAAATGTAAATTTACCTTTATTCATCAGCAGAGAATTAAAATCATGAAAACTGAACATTTTCCCATTTCATTGTAACTTCCTCAAGCACTCAATTATATAATTTTCTCAATTCAAAGCCAATAGCATGAGGGACAGGACAATTATGTTATTAAATGAGATAATGATACCACATATTCGAGACGTAGTGATTGACATTTCCACAATGACATTGTGTGTGTATAATTTTGTTCTTTATGTTGTTACCAATGAAAATTATTGACAGTGAGTCAATTGGTGATAACATTCTATAACCGTATTCTACATAATTGTGCTACCTGGTTCGACATGAAAGAATTATCATTAGTTAGATTGAGTTGCTAAGGAGCTCAAAATCGACTCATGAAATAATCAACCGACGTCAAGTCTATTTATTTTGAATATCCGATATTCAAATTGGAATTGATTTGAAAAAACAATTGAAAAATAATTGATCAATGCTTCATTATATTGATATAATTAAATTTAGGTTATCGTGGTAAATAATGACATTGGGCTCATCATAATCTATGAAATATGAAATTTATATTACATAAACACACCTGTGATCTTTTTCTACTTCAATCACGATTGCTGCGATTACATGAATGAATGTTGAGGTTGTTATTTATTATTATTAACAATAGATGTCCACTGAGTTTAACTTGTCCAACTCTATTTGATGTCACGTACTGTTCTCGATTGTAATTATTATTTTTACTGAAATATGAGGTGAAAAATTTGTTTGATCATTTTTCATCCAAGTAAATTCAGTGATGGAAAAGACAACACCATGGAAAGCCAAATATGAGTCTGTTCCACGGATAAATGACAAAAAAATAGCACAACATGGAACACTTGTGTGTTGCGTGTTTTCAAGATTTAAGAACAAAAAATCTTCATAGCCTCGCTCCAATTTCGTATCGAAATGTCCTCAAGCAATGGATTTAAATGCGCTGGGATTATTAAATACTTGATTGCTGCAATTAGATGATTTTGTGGTGATTGCTGCAGGGTACGGTGAAATTTTTAAAATGAGGAAAAAATGAATTCATGAATTTTTACATACTGGAAATGATAGATTGCCATGCACGTGACAGCCGAAGATGCAATCTATAGATACATAAATTTTATTTATATTGAGGAATGAAAACTATTCTGGTGTTGTATTGCATGATCTTTACTGTTTGTGTGATTATTCCAATAACTGTTAGTGATTATTATGGCTGCTGACAAGTGTTTTTGTTTGTAGAAAGTCACATCAAGTACGTGATCATTATCAGGTTTATGTCGCAACACCGAATTATTACAGTCATGTCCCTCAAAATCAGAATTTTCATAAAAAAAAAGCAAAAAATAATGACAAGGATGTCATTTGATAGAACATAAAAAGTTATACGCCTTTTTTTGATGCTGTGTCGATGGTTTTTGTTCGACCAGATTTTAGCAAATAGATGAGTCCAATTACATACTTCAAGAATCGTTTAACAACATACAGCAGTAAATAAATGACGGTGAAAATGAAGACGTAAACATCAAGCAAATAATATTGCCACCATGTTAATTGTGTTGCTGGTGATTGTAAAATTTTTCCATGTCGTGCTGCATATTCAACCCAATAAATGGCAGTGTCCATCGCACTCATTGGACGATCATTGAATAGTTTTGCTAATTTTCTTATATTATCGCTACGAAGAAAAAAGAAAAATCATTAACAATTACTTTGATATATCTCACTTCTGCAATATAAATCTATTTTTCTGACTAGGAAAAAAATTCCAAAAGATGCAAACCTGTATGACGAATCATTCAAAACAGTCTTAACAGCATCCGTCAAAGTTTCACCAGTAATTTTCTGATATTCCAAAGCGATCGCAACTTTTTTGGACTCATACGTGCGAATATTTGCATATTGATCCGAAAACATTGGGATCCCTATCATCGGTACACCATGAACAACTGCTTCTTGTGTTCCTATTTGTCCACCATGAGTAATAAATAGTTTGATGTTGGGATGCTCTGGAGAATAAAAAAAAACAGTATCTAAATAATAACATGCAAAAATTGATTATGAATTTTTGATAATTCATTGGCGGTCTTGATGTGATGACTGAGTGAAGACCTGTATGATAAATATGTTCAACAAATAATTAATCAAACGATTTTCCACTGGTAGGATTCATAAGATGATTATGAATGAAGTAGCTCATCGATTTGCATGTTATGATGGTATACAGTCATTGCAACCTACTCAATACTGCGACTTGTGGGAACCAAATTGATGTCTTCACATTGTTTGGTAGACCCATTGGCAGTTTCGTTGCATCAACAATTTTCATTAGCACTCGAGCAGGTGCAATACTCTCAAACATTTGATAAAATGTTCTCAGTATTTCTGTTGGGAATGTTTCGATTCTGATCATTGAACCGAATGAAATATATATACAGCCCTTTCTACTCCCATCCAGCCATTCTTTGATGTCCTGGAATTATACATGATATTGACTTCGATTAGCCAGGCGAATATCCCTCTATTTCTTTCCAATCTGACATTGAATTTTCAAGTACTGCAATTGAAATTGATTATCCGGATGATTGACTTCATCTTCTGATGATTTATTATAGTTCTGATGAATACTCACTGGTGATAATTCTTGTTGATCGTCATGTACTTGCAGACCACCAACTTCAATTATTCCAGTTGGGAATGGCATAATTCCATTGAGACTGTGATGTGAATTAACCAGTACCAGGGCAATATCATTAAAAAGCTCATTCATCGTTGAGAGTTTTCGACCGAAATACTTCTCAACATATACACGTTGATCCTCCACGTAGTAATTATACTGTAAGATCACTGAATTCATCAGTAATGTATTCCGCAGTCGTTCTAAAAATGTCATAGACTGAATTGAAGCAGAGAACAAGCTCGGCATATATGCTGGATTCAATGGAATAGCAAAGGGACCATAATGCCAATCCTGAATCTTTGACATTATTGTTCCAACAACTGGTGCATTCAGATAACTTCCGAATGCAGTATAACAATATGCTGTAAACAGCTGAAAACAAATCGCAATGTGTTAAGGTTGATTATAAAATACAAAGTAAATTTTTTTTCAAGCTCAGTTTATAGAGAGTTTTGGAGAGTTGAGGATCTCTGATATTGGACCTGAACTTGCAATTCCACAGTTTATTCATAATTGTTTGGAGGCAAATAGAGAAAATTATTAAAAAATTATATCAATTACCTCAACAATGATGACATCATAAGTGTTCTTTGGAGTTTTCAATAATTGTTGAAACGCATCGCTGGATAATAAATCACACGTTGGGATTCCAATGTTGCGAAAATAGCTCTCCTTCGAGAGTGAATTGTATTTCAATGACTTTTCATAGGTGAGATTATTCGTAGAATCTGGTAGTATTCCTGCTAAACTTATATCAGTATAATTAGGCACTGGTTTCTTCAATGGGAAAGAACTGACGACGTCAACTTGATGTCCTCGATCTGCGAGCTCTCTCATTAAGTGTCCATTAGGGATAAAATGACTACGTCCAGCATAAGGGAAAATTCCAAGTATCCTCAATGCTTTGATGCTGTGATTATTCAGCACTAAAATTAACGCAAAGATTACTAAGCCCCAGATTGATGTCTTCATCGTTAGCTACTTGGAGATGATATTTACGGTTTCCACATAGCACGCAAACTGGATCTAATCATTAACAGCGCGTGAGGATTTACTTTTTTTTGGTGATAAGTAGGTAGGAGAAGTGTATTATATAACGTGCTTGATAAAGATGACTCCCATTATGGGATGAAGATACAATCGTGCGATGACGGATTAATTCGTCGCGAATAACGATTAATCTCCAGTTATACCAAAATGATAATCAGAACATTAGTTTCATGCATATTTAGGAGAGAATTTATAATTTATTCTTCAGTAGAGTGATCAAGAAAGTTCAAATTTAGCCGCAGTTGTTAGGAATCAATACAGAGACTAATTAAAAAAATTAATTCATCAAAATATCAATTTACTTCAATGTTTTAGCTATTAAAAATGAGTAGGATTATATAATATCATTGCTATATTACTCGTTTCGCATCTATCACTATTTTTTTCTTATCAGTTCGTTATTGTTATCACAATCGTGAATTGTTTAGGAATGATAAAGTGTCGTGCCAATTATTCTCAATTGCAGCTTTCTGCGACCGAGTTCACTTAATTGTGAAATAAAAACAAAACAATAATAAATCAATGGCTTCAAAATATTATCGAAAAAAATCCATCAATTTTTCAAATCATTCACATATTGGAGGTGATTACATTAATATAAATGAATTAATAATTAACTTCGACATCTACTTCATTGAATATAATTGACATGAATAAAAATGAAGTTGGATTTCGATTGGATATAATGAATTACTCGTTCATAGAAATATTGTTATTTATAAGGTGAAATGGAGAGTAAATAACCACAATCAATTACATATATCGTGAGATTAATTTAATTAACGACCGAAGCTACTGGCTATCATGCCAAGTGCATGTAGGGAGTTTTATCGAAATTGCACAGACCCTGTTCCAGTTAGTTTTCCTGGTTTTTTTCCTGTTTCATAATATATTACCTTGGCTAAGGTAGAAATAAAACTTGGCAAGAAATGCTTGAGTGATATATTACTGAACATTAGTTCAATTGTGAGTGTGAACTTAACATGTAAATTGGCATTTTCATTTGCATCTTTAACAGTCTACCAATTTCTATTCAATCTTAAGGCCATTTTTTATCACAAACCGTTACTTCTTGGGACAATGTGAAAATGTCTGAATGAATTTAGTATGATCGAATGTTGGATCTTTTCATTGATAAATATTATTAGAGTGACCGTATTCATGATTGGAGAATATAATGCAACCCAATATATAAAATGTCACAATTCAAATTATTGTAGAAGAATAAAGACGTTTCATAAGTCTAATTGTGCTTGATTCTTTCTGCATTGATTTGGAGAAAAGTTGTTCATATCTTATCAGTTTTCAAGAATTGATTCTTTGTAATCAGGTGATTGAATTTGTCTAGTTGACTGTTGAACATTCAACGTCAATGCCGAATTTTTAATTGGTGCTGATAAAAGACTGATGCAGATGATAAATCAATTCGCAATGCATCGTTCGACATTTGATGTCCTATGTGTTGGCTCATTGAGAGCAACTTGCTGAGTGTCCGACCGAATTTACGTATTACAATTTCACTTCATCACAATCGATGCAATGCAAATATATTTCATCATGCATTTCAGGTAATACATTCAGTTGGAGTTCACAGCTATCCATTACTTTTTGACACATAAAATGTAATCGGTGAGGATAGTCTATTTTTTTTTTTTTGCTCAGTATAGATTTGAAGGACTCGAATTCTTAATATTCCACTGCGTAAAATAAGGAGAAAATATAATGACATTCTTAAACGTGAAAACAAGAATTTGATTATTTTCTCACCAATTTCACTTTTTTGTTGTGTCGTTCATCTCTGATTGATTGTAACATTGTTTTGTAATTATTGATACAATCTTCATTGAATTTTTTTGCTCTCGAAATTGAAATGGCCAATCGTTTGGATATCTTCGAGCAAATTAGTTTGAAAAAAAGTCTCAAAAATTGTTTGCCAATATAAAATATCACCAAAAGAGCGAACAGAACAAAACCATAAACATCGAGTAAATGATATTGCCACCATGTCAAACGTGTTGCTGGTGATTTTAGTACATTTCCATGACGTGCTGCATATTCAACCCAATACACAGCAGTGTCCAATGCACTCATTGGACGATCGTAGAATAACTCTGATAATGTTTTGATATTGTCGCTACAGCAAAAAAAAAGAATAAATTATGATTATTGTCTCCTCTACCAATTTCATATTACTAATTTTCACTTTCAATTTAAAAAGAAAGTATGAGGAGATACAAACCTATATGATGGATCTGACAGAATGGTTTTTACAGCATTTGTGAATGAGTCGCCAGTGATTTTTTCATGATTCAAAGTAATTGCTACTCCTTTGTTTTCATATATACGAATGTTTGAGAATTGATCAGCAAACATTGGCACACCAATCATTGGTATACGATAAGCAACTGCTTCCAATGTTCCTATCAGCCCACCGTGAGTGATGAAAACCTTGACATTTGGATGTTCTGCAAAAAAATGTTAATTTTTCATTTTTTATCAAATAATCGTCCATCACATGACAGTAATTGATATTATAGTTGAATTCAATTTATTTATGATAGTGTTTTTGCTCCGTCATAAAGAGGAGCAATTCTACTGATTACTCGAATCTCATTCATAAGTGTGGACTCAAACATTTTTATCATCTTGAGGTAAAAGGAAATGATAAACACCGAAAGCTCAATCGATTCCGATCATATTTTTATCGCTACATAATGAGGAAAACAAAGATTGAAGGTAAAGACTGATCAACATTCGACAGATAAACACAAACAATAATATTTGTCCAATGAGATGCGGGAAAAAAACTTTGTCCTCGAGGCATATCGCTTGTGTATTTTCCTTTTTGATAATAAATAACATATTTTTTAGATAACTCACTAAAAATTGCGACCTGTGGTAACCAAGATGATGTCATCACATTTTTTGGTAAACTCGGTGGTAACATTGTTGGATCAACGATTTTCAATAATACTTTAACTGGTGCAATATTTTCAAACATTTCATAAAACGCTCTCAATTTTTCTTGTGGAAATGTTTCAATTCTCACCATTGATCCGAATGAAAAATAAACGCAGCCATTTCGACTATCATCCAGCCATTTTTTAAGTTCCTACGAAAACAAACAACATTATTAATCAAATAAAAACAAGATTGTTCAATTAGCATTCTGAACAATAATTACCGGTGATAATTCCTGTTGATCGTCATGTACGTGCATACCACCAACCTCGATGACACCAGGAGGCATTGGCATGATTCCACTGACACTGTGATGTGAACTAACAAGCAAAAGCCCAACATCATCATAAAGTTCATACATACTCGAGATTTTTCGGCCGAAATATTCCTCAACATATTTTCGTTCATCCTCCAAGTAATAATTAATTCGTTGTGCCACTGTGTCCATCAGTAATGTATTCTCCAAACGCTCGAGGAATGACATAGATTGGCTTGAAGTTGAAAATAATCCTAACATATACGCTGGGTTAAGTGGTACACCGAATGGACTGTAAAGCCAATCATGAACTCTAGGCATAACAGTTCCAACAATTGGTGCATCTAAATGTTTCCCGAAGGCGATATAGCAATGTGCAGCCAATAACTGAAACCGAATAACAGCCGATATTGAAAATTCTTAAAAGATTAGAATTAATTTGCTCGAAACGTCATTCATGAACTAAAATAAATTAATCGGTTACGATATGGAAGAAAATAACAAATGTAAATTAAGAAACTGTAACAATACCTCAAGAATAATGACGTCATATGTTTTTTTCGGAGTTTTTAATAATTTTTGAAACACTTCGTTAGGCAATAAATCACATGGCATTATCCCACTCATTTGAACAATCTCCTCCATTGAAACATGAGGCAAGGCCACTGCTTCCTCATACGTCATATTATTCTTAAACTGTGGTGCTGTACCTGGACTCAAATCAGTATAGTTTGGCACTGGTTTTTTTAATGGGAAGTGACTGATAACATCAACTTGATGGCCACGATTTGCAAGTTCTCTCATTAATATACAACTAGGAACAAAATGGCTTGGAGCAGTTCCAGGGAACAGCCCAAGAATTCTCAGTGCTTCAATGCATCCACTTTGAAGCATCAAAATAAATAAAAAAAAAGTAGTAATATTTGTCGACCTCATTATGAGTTATTAACTGTCAAATTTCATTAATAACTCTGATTATTAGTTTATTCTGGAGCGTTAAAATATATTTTATGTTTATATACTTGAACCACAGTCAAGTGGAATGTTGATGTTGAAGCAGATCAAGTACACTCACTTGTTAATGGTACTTCTGGCGCTTTAATACTTTACGGAATGGAAATCAAATCTCATTTACCGAATGAGTTAACGATACAACAGGATGATAAGATTGGTAAAAGAGACTGAACACATTCTGCAACGATACAGTTTTAATTAGACACTGTTCGATCTTCATGAGTAATTGACCTCGAGTCCAATGACAAAATATTGTTGGTATATGAGCTATCAGAAAATCAGATGCCTTCTTCACCAAATTCAATCTTTAACTTAGATGCGAATTGATTTCAATCAGAGAGCAAACTGCTTGCGGTTCTCAAAACTGTTCCTGAGAATCAGAAAATTATATGAAATAGTAATCGAAATATTGAAATTTTTTTTCCAATGTTTCGCACAATTTTTCTAGATGTCTCACAGCATGACGATAGTATAAATGATGAATCGTGCTACTTGCTGTCATACTAAATACAGACCCTGCTTCAATAAGTCCGCAAGAAAAAAAAAAATATAAATTGAGATCACAAGTCTATTTTTGCTTGATCCTGTCTTCATTGATTCACATTAACTTCGTTCAAACCTAGTTTGTCTTTTAGATGAATAAAAATATATTCTTTGCAATTAAGTGAACAGATTTATCCGGTCAACCGTTGGTTATTCAATGCCAATTCCAAATTCCCTTTGTTGCTGGTAGAGACATTGATGAATGCAGCTGATAAATTAATTCGAAATGCATTGTTAGACATTCGATGTCCCATGTGTTAATTCATTGTGAGCAACTTCCGGCGTGTTTGACTGAATTTACGTATCAGAGTTTCACTTCATCACAATAGATAGGATGCAAATATATTTCCGCATCTATCTATGTTAATATATTCGGTCAGAGTTGACAGTTAATATTGATTGTTCGCAGTAGATTTTGATTTTCCATTATCTTGGGTATTATTGAAATACGAACGAAAACAAAGAAAAAACTGTCACAACACCTCAAGTGTAACGACGTCCAATGTATTTGTCGGGCTTCTTAACAATTGTTGAAACATTTCGTCGGTTAATAAATAAAACTTCATCATTTTACTTATGTGAACGACTTCTCGTATCGAAATTGGAACTGAGGCCACTACTTTGTGATATGTTAGATTATTGTGGTGCTTTACCTGGACTCTATCAGGATAGTTTGGCATGGGCTTTCCCGATTGGAAGTGAGTGATGGCATCAACTTGATGACCAAGACTTGCAAGTTTATTCGTTATGTTAATACAGCTAAAGACAGTTGATCAACGACCAATTACTAACCTATTCCACATTAATTGGAGTTTATTTTAAGTTTGTATGATTGAACCACTTTTAAGTAAAATGTAAGCACTGCAGCAGATATACTTAGTTAAAGATGATTTTTTTGACGTTTAAGTGCTGAATGTTATTTTATTTGGGGAGCAAGTTGGAAGAGCAACCAATACGATAAGATTGATGGAGAAAACTATATATATAGTCCGCAACGTTACAGTCATGAAATTGGTGATTGTTTGGATGGGGCGAGTAATTGACTTTGGGTACAATAAAAAAATTTATTTCCATTATTTAACAAAGTATTTATTTATTCGGGAACATCATAATTTTTTTCTTTTCAACTTACCGAAACTCAATCGATTTTGTTTATAAGTGAATACAATATAATACTAACAAACTAATGGTGAATAATTGGGTCAAGAATGATTTGAGGATAATTTAAACTAAGCCGAATACAAGTGGAAGTATGAAAGTTATTATGAATCATTCAACAAGTTTTCATATTTCAATGCCGCAGAAAAATATATTTTTCTCATTGAATGTAACTTCAGAGCTTATTCTACTTTTTTTGAATTTGGATCATTCATATTGGCTTGTCCACATGTCCAAAGCCGAATTAATTTGAACACAAGGGTTAAAAATCGCTCAATGATGAATAGCACTAATAGGAGAACAATCAGGATGAAGCTATAGACATCAATTAAATGATATTGACACCATGATAGACGTGTTGCTGGAGATTTTAATACATTGCCATGTCGTGCTGCATATTCAATCCAGTAAATGGCAGTGTCCATAACTTTTATAGGGCGGTCGTTAAATAACTTTGCCAATGTTTTGACCCTATCGCTGTAGAAAACAAACATATTGTTTCATTTTTCTTCCTAAGATTTGTCTTACTATAATCATTCTCTTTTCACATGAGATGAAGACATAAAAAAATGCAAACCTGTATGACTGATCATTCAAAATAGTTTGAACTGCAGTTGTCATAGTCTCGCCAGTGATGTCTTCATGCTTCAGGGCAATGGCTACTCCTTTGTTCTCATATGTGCGAATATTTGTGTGTTGATCACCAAAAATTGGGAGTCCTAGCATTGGAACACCGTGAGCAATCGCCTCTTGTGTTCCTACCAACCCTCCATGAGTAATGAAAAGTTTGATATTTGGATGCTCTAAAAATAGAATTTATGAAACAATATTTGATTCAGCATGACCTTTCAACATGTCACTGTACGGAAATCGTTATTTGTGGGATAGATGAATGCGAATTTCTAATGGACGTAGCAGCGACATTTAAATCTTACGGATCAAGGTATTATAATGCCTGGTATGTCTTTGCTGTGACCTGCTAATATTGTAGTCTAGTTTTGTGAAATATACTTCCTTATATATCAATCCAATCCAAGGAAGTTGAAAGTTCATGCAATTTATTTCTTGTAACGAACTTCACGTTGATTGTCTCATTGGAATTGCTCACTTTTCTGTCACTTCCATTAGTTCTTTGGATTGAGAAAGAACTGAATTTGATAGAGCTCATTCCGATTTTAGGGGTAATTGCATACAGTAAATGAATTTTGAATCGATTCAGAGATTTGGAAAGACTGGTCTGTCTTCATGGCACAGGAAAACAAATTCCAATGATACATATATGATTCCATAATGAAAAAAAAAAAAGTAATGATCAATATTTAGACAGTGAAATTCAAAGAATAACTTACTCAATACCGCTACTTGTGGTAACCACTTCGATGCCATAACATTTTTCGGTAGACCTGACGGTAACACCGTTGGATCAGCGATTTTCCAAAGTATTCGAACTGGTGCAATTTTTTCAAACATTTCATAAAATGCTCTCAATGTTTTCAGTGGAAATGTTTCAATTCTAACCATCGACCCGAATGAAAAATATATAAAACCATTTTTGCTATTATCCAGCCACTGTTTGATTTCCTGCAATTGATAACGACAGTAATTATGCGAGATGAAACGAAAAAAGTCTTTCATATTTTCTATGGTTCGCTCATAGAGTGAAGGTGGAATTACCGGCGATAAAATTTGTCGATCCTCATGTACATGAACTCCACCAATCTCAATAACTCCAGGTGGCAATGGCGTGATTCCATTAAGACTATGATGTGAATTGACAAGAAGAAGTGCAACATCGTTATAAAGCTCACGTATGCTAGATAGTTCGCGTCCGAAATATTTGTCAACATGTTCCTGTTCATTCTCCAAGTAATGATTAATCTGTAATGCTACTACGCTAGCTCGAAGTGTATTCATCAATCGCTCGAAGAATGTCATAGATTGACCTGTATTCGAGAAATAACTTGGCATATATGCTGTATCCCATGGTATACCGAGAGGACCAGCAAACCAATCTGGCACTTTCGATGTTACGGTCCCAACCACAGGAGCATTCAGGTGTTTCCCAAAGGCCAAATAACATTGTGCTGTGAACATCTGGAAAAAAAAGAAGAAAGGAATTGATACTTAGAGCCTGATCCCTCATTAGTAAAATGAAGTATACAAGAGATACGTTTTGCATTTACCTGAATAACAATTACATCGTACGTATTTTTCGGGGTTTTCAATAATTGTTGAAAAACATCTGTTGACAACAAATCACACACATCTAATCCGGTTCGATAAACGTAATCTTTCAATGACAGTTGCGCTAACTTTAACACCTCTTCATATGTCAAATTGTTTACAACTTGTTCTATTGAACCAATTAAACTTATATCAGTATAATTTGGCATTGGTTTTGCCATCGGAAAATGACTGACAACATGAACTTGATGTCCACGACTTGCAAGTTCTCTCATTATGTAGCCGATTGGGATGAAATGACTCGGTCCGTGCAGGGGAAAGATCCCAAGAATTTTCAATGCTTCATTACTGTCATTCTGTTGTAGTAAAATCAATGAAACAACGACCAAGCTCAAATAAGACGAGCCCATTATCAGTTATGTGCGATTAAAACTGCTCGTACTTCAACAATGAAATGTGAAAAGTGTTGAACGATACTTGAATCAACAAAGCTGTAGTTGAAGTGATACTTACAGCGATACATTATAATACGTTCTAAACGATGCTCATGAGTATGAATATTTATTTTTTCCTGCCCATTTAGTTTTACAAGTATTTTGCGTAATCTGCATGATAAAGCATCCATGTAAGACATACGACCATAAGATAACGTACTTTTTATCTTTCATTTTCATTGGCCTCGGCTGAACAAAGAAAACAATATTTCACGCTGTCTGGAGCACAACTGCAAGGTATGGTAACAGATTACGGAATTAATTGATCGGCTATGATGAAATATTGAAGGAAGGATATTCATTGTGATGAACGTTGAATAACATAGTGCATAATGATGATCAGTTGTATCACAATTTTAGTGCATAACATTGGATCAGACGAATACTTGAATTCACAGAAAGCCCACCGTGCCTAATTTCCTGTAGTTCAGAGTTGGTGTATTATCATTGATATTGATTACTTATCACGTGATATATGGCTCTCTTAATAAAAATATTGGAAATATATTTGTACAGATGAATTGCAAGTTATGCAGATTGGAAATATGAAAAAGAGTTGTAAATCATGCGACAAGTTGGATTCATTGATTTAAATAGGAACACACTTATCCCATTTAATGTAAAATCGGAGTTCACTTACCTTTCCCTAATTTTATCATAGTCAGACGGGCTTCTCTACATTTCTGTGACAACATAAACTCAAAAACATAAGTTGGAAGTTGTTCGACTATCAAACTCTTAATAGAAGAGCAATCAAAATAGAACGATAAACATGGAGTGAATAGTACTGACACCATGATGTGATGCTTTCGGAGTTGACATCTGATCGTGAACTGAATAATGATCAGAAATAGATGACGATTTATTTGTATGGGTTTGTATCACATATATTATGTATTGGTATGACAATTGAGCAGCAAATTTTGTAATTATTTCTGTCGATTCATCACCGATGGATCAACTGATTACTTTCGATGATTTTTCGTGGCACTATTGCGATGATCTGGCAATGTTTTCAAAAACTTGCTAACGGCAGGAATTGCCGGTCATTGGGATGGATGATTAACGGTGATAACACATGATCATCGCCATTTACATACTCACCACTGACTTCTCTGACGCTAGGAAGCATAAATAAAACTTCACTGACGTTGAAATGTCAAGTAACTAACAAGAGCACAATGCCATCACATAGAAGTTGTACTGCGTATTATTGTCAAATTTGCCTATTGTTCTCTCTTCCTCTAATTTGATCATCGTATTCTTCATGAAATAATGCCAGCGAAGGAATTTCCCGTATATGCGGTAATTTTCGATAGTTTTTTTGCATTCAACATACTTTTTTTCATTTTGTGTTGCATGAATTACCGAGTTTGCGTCCATTCGAGAGCTCATAAATCTCACTTCTGCATATGGAAATTTATCAAAATCCAATCAGATTCATTTATATGTGAATAATGTAACGAACTGATTGAAAATATCTTGGTACATGAATAATTTGTGGAATACTTCGACCGAGCTGAAGAAAGAATGAAGGACAATTACGCATCATTCGATAAGTTTTTGTATTTCAATGTATAAAAAAAAATATCTGTCTCCTACTAGATGTGATAGCAGAGTTTACTTGACTTTCTTTGACTTTGAAATATACATTTTTGCTTGTCCACATTGTCGTGAACAAATCAGTTTGAATGCAAAAGTCAGAAATCGTTTTGTGATGAAGAGCAATAATAGAAGAACTATCAAAATGGAACCATACACATCAACTAAATGATATTGACACCATGATAGACGTGCTGCCGGAGACTTCAACACAGTTCCATGTCGTGCTGCATATTCAATCCAGTAAATGGCAGTGTCCAATGCTTTCATGGGGCGGTCGTTGAATAACTTTGCCAACGTTTTGACCCTATTGCTATAGAAAACAAACATATTGTTTCATTTTTCTTCCTAAGATTTGTGTTAATATAATTATTTTCTTTCTGCATGAGATGAAGATATAAAAAAATGCAAACCTGTATGACTGATCATTCAAAATAGTTTGAACGGCAGTTGTCATAGTCTCGCCAGTGATATCTTCATGCTTCAGGGCAATGGCTACTCCTTTGTTCTCATATGTACGAATATTTGTATGTTGATCACCAAAAATTGGAAGTCCTAGCATTGGAACGCCGTGAGCAATTGCCTCTTGTGTCCCTACCATCCCTCCATGCGTGATGAAAAGTTTGATATTTGGATGCTCTGAAAATGAATTCAATCTATGATTGGACAAGTAAGATGAATCAATATTCGGATATTGAAATCCAGAGATAATCATCACCCCACATACTAATCTTATTTTGATACTTCAATGAAATTTGGGGTAAAGTACTCACTCAACACTGCAACTTGTGGTAACCATGTTGATGTTTTCACATTTTTTGGTAGATCTGATGGTAACAAAGTTGGGTCTGCAATTTTCATGAGCACTCGAACTGGCGCAATATTTTTGAACATTTCATAAAATGCACTCAGTGTTTCTTTAGGACAAGTTTCAATCCGAACCATTGACCCGAATGAAAAATATATGAAGCCATTTTTACTATGGTCCAGCCACTGTTTGATCTCCTGGATTTGATAACGACAATGATTATACGATGAAAAGACAAAATTTCTGCGTATTTTAATGGTTCTGTTATCAAACGGTGGTATAATTACCGGTGATAACACTTGTCGATCATCATGTACATGAATGCCACCAACTTCAATGACTCCAGGTGGCAATGGCGTGATTCCATTGAGACTGTGATGTGAATTGACAAGTAAGAGTGAGACATCATCATAAAGTTCACTTATACTGGTGAGTTGACGCCCGAAATATTTTTCAACATGTTCACGTTCGTCCTCTAAGTAATAATTGATTTGTGGTGTCACCGCATTCACCAATAATGTATTCTTCAATCGTTCGAAGAATGACATGGATTGACTTGAAGTTGAGAATAAACTTGGCATGTATGCTGTATTCAATGGTACGCCAAAAGGGCCAGCGAACCAATCTGGCACTTTAGATGTTACTGTTCCAACCACAGGAGCATTCAAGTGTTTGCCAAAGGCCAAAAAACAATGTGCTGCAAACATCTGGCGGGAATGAAAACGAAAGAAAATCAATTTTGGTTTCAATCGTTACAGCTATGACCAATTGGCATTATCAAGTATAAAAAAGAGCTCCATCATATATTGAATGATTGCAGTCAAACCCCGAATAGTTATATTCTTCATGTAAAACCCAGTTTCTGATTGATGAAAATGGGAATAGTGACAATATATTCTGATTTACCTGAACCACGATGACATCGTACGTATTCTTTGGAGTCTTCAATAATTGTTGAAATACATCTTCAGATAATAAATTACACAGAGTTATCCCAGCTCCATAAACGAAATTTTTCATCGATAATTGATTAAGGTCTGACACCTCATCAAATGTAATATTGTTCACAGCTTGTGGCATAGTACCAACTAAACTTATATCAGTATAATTTGGTATTGATTTTGTCAATGGAAAATGACTGACAACATGAACTTGATGTCCACGACTTGCAAGTTCTCTCATTATGTGGCCAATTGGAATGAAATGACTTGGTGCATGTAGAGGAAATATTCCAAGAATTTTTAATGCTTCATTGCTGTGACTTTGTTGCACCAAAATTAATGAGAAAACAATCAAGCTTGAAATGGACGGTGCCATTATTAGTTATTCACGATTAAAACTGCTCACACTCAACACTTAAATTATGTAAAGTGGTGAAGAAAACTGGAATGAGTGACGCTTATGTCAAGATGATGCTTACGGTGTTACATTTGAATGTTTACTAGATAATGGTTGTGAGTGCATGGAGTTTTATTTCGCCAAAATAACGCAACTGGAACGGTACTTGCGCAATGTGTTTGATAAAGAATCCATGCAAAGATACGACCATGAAATAGCAGATTCTTTTATCTTTCATGTAGATTAATTTCTACCGTATTAATAGAATATTTTCAGTGTTGTTGTGCAAGATTGCGATATTTTGACAACTGATTGCGCAATTGATTGATTATGCATGAGGATATATTTGTCGAGAGATATCGATTGTCATGAATGTAAAACAATATGGTGCAATAATTAAAATCGTTAAATTGATGATTCTTTCTTTCATTTTTGAAGTTTTTCAAGTTGAAACGAGAAAGATCAATAAGTGAAACAATCGCGACTCAATTATTCCCCGAAATTCCGGATGTATTATGAGCGATATGACTGTTCCATCACTTGAGTAAAATCACAAGACTATGTTGCAGTTTCGAGTAAAGAACGCAAAGTATGGAAATAAATGGAACTCTTTTGTTTTCAATTCCACATAATATAACATACGTTCATTCACTTAGTTTTCGTATATAAACGAGTATAAAATGAAGTACCAGGGTTCATCTGATGATTCATTACATTCTGTCACACTAAAAAGTTAAGTGAATAACATATAAATTGTTCCCTGAATTCCATCGTTTTCTTTCAAACTCTATTACTACAAAAACTTATAGAACAGTGAACATCATCAGACTGTAAAGTTTCACCTATGATAACTTTATGTGTGATAAAATATTGAATTATGAAACTTTTTTTAATTCTTTTGTCTTTGTCAATCTAGATTTTTGTGAACATATCAATCTAAATATGAATTTCAAAAATCGTTTTACGATATAAAGGACTATTAGAATGGCCAATAGAACTAATCCGTACACATCGAGTAGATGATACTGCCACCATGTCAAATGTGTTGCCGGTGATTTCAATACATTTCCATGTCGTGCTGCATATTCGACCCAATAAATAGCTGTGTCCAATGCATTCATTGGACGGTCATTGAACAGATTCGTTAATGTTTCGATATTAATTCTGCCACAAAAATAAAATGCAAGGATTACGATTTTCTTTTCTATTTTTGCATAACTAATAATTCTACCCCAGGGTGGAATGAAAATATTGAAAGATACCAACCTGTATGACGGATCATTTAAAACAGTTTTGACAGCATCTGTTAAAGATTCACCAGTGATTTCTTGATGTTTCAAGGCAATAGCTACTCCTTTGTCTTCATAGGTACGAATATTCGTGTGTTGATCACCAAAAATTGGCAATCCCACCATTGGTACACCATAAACAACAGCTTCTTGTGTTCCTATTAATCCTCCATGGGTGATAAAAAGCTTGGTATTCAGATGCTCTGCAAAGAATGTTGTTGGGTATATGACACTCATTCACCGCTTTCGTCTATCTATTGAATACCAGACTGTTGTGAACTATACAAGTTTGACTTCTACTAGCAACAATTATAAAATTCACATCCAACACATCAATACACATTGAATGCCAATCTAAGAGTTTCCAAATTGTGTTATCGAATTTCTGCCATAAATTCAACCGCCTGTGAATTTATTTGGGAAACCTGTTCCGAATTCAAATCTTATGATAGCAACTTAGGAAACCCAATTCAGACTTTTATAGATCTTGTTCACCTTAAATAAAATGATTGAAAATGAACATGTGATATATGTTCTGAGCAGTGAATAAATTTCACAATTCAATTGAGCTGTATTTCTGCAACTAATGTAAGATCTATACGAAACATGGTGCAAAATATTTTCGTAGAGTTGTTCATAATCACATCGGAGTGTCAATATCTCATTGATGTGGTTTGTAATTCTGATTGATGGCAACACGTTTTTTTCATCATTTTGAAGGTAATTATATTCTTATTATGACGGATGAAGAGGGAGAATGATATTTGGATGAATGGGTGCCCACAATGGTCACGAACTCAGAAACCTATCATTCGATTCGTTTACATGAGAAAAATGTAACTTCATATCTAACTTACTCAACACTGCGACTTGCGGTAACCAAGCTGATGTTTTCACGTTGTTTGGTAGACCTGGTGGTAACACTGTAGGATCAGCAATTTTCCAAAGTACTCGAACTGGTGCAATTTTTTCAAACATTTCATAAAATGCTTTCAATGTTTTTGCAGGAAATGTTTCGATTCTGACCATCGAACCGAATGAAAAGTATACACATCCATCCTTACTATCATCTAACCATTTTTTGATATCCTGGTAATATCATCGATATTAATTATTGAATAAGATCGAAAAAAAATTTGTTCTTATCTCTTCTTTCACTGATGGATTGTAAATTTGTGGAATACGTACTGGTGATAAAATTTGTTCATCGTCATGTACTTGAAGACCTCCTACTTCAATCACACCAGGAGGCATCGGTAGAATTCCATTAAGGCTGTGATGTGAATTAACCAGCACAAGAGCGATATCTTCATAAAGTTCGTTCATCGTTGAGAGTTCACGTCCAAAATATTTTCTAACATGCTCACGTTGCCAATCGACATGATAATCAATTTGTGCGACTACTATTTTTACTAGTAACGTGTTCCATAATCTCTCCCAGAACGTCATTGATTGACTTGAAGTAGAAAATAGGCTTGGGACATACGCTGTATTTAATGGTATACCAAGGTGTCTATAATCCCAGTCATGCATCTTGGACATTATTGTTCCAACAACTGGCGCATTCAAGTGTTTTCCAAATGCAACATAGCAATACGAAGTAAACAGCTGAAAGAATAAATTGCAAACATTTTTAGTGCAGAGAAAATGACAATTTACCAACGTCGTCTAATGATAGAAAGGTTTAACGAATTTAGTAATTATGATCTGAAAAGAAAAATAGAAACAAGAAGTTAAAGCAAACCATTTTCAATTACCTCAATGACGATGACATCATATGTTTTCTCCGGAGTTTTCAACAATTGTTGAAATATATCATTAGAAAGTAAATCACACACTTTTATTCCTGTTCTATGAACTATGGCTCGCATCGATAAGGAACTCAATTCCGTTGTTCCTTCATATGTGAGATTATTTGTAGATTGTGGTGATATTCCTGCTAAACTTATATCAGTATAATTGGGCACAGGCTTTTTCAATGGGAAGTGACTGACGACGTCAACTTGATGTCCACGATTCGCGAGCCCTCTCATCAAATGACCATTGGGAATGAAATGACTACGTCCAGGCATGGGAAAAATTCCGAGAATTCTCAATGCTTCAATGTTGCAATTGTAGCTCGATAAAATTAGGAGAAAAATAACAGAGATTAAACTGAATGATTCCATTATGAATTATTTACGATCAAATCTCATGGAGTAATTTTATTTGGTTCCTTTTTCTTGAACAACATACGAAATAGGTCTAAGTGTACGCTATGAACCGAAGTCAAACTGAATGAATGAACGTGTTAGAATCAAATACAACTCACGTTTGTCGTTTCAAGATGATGTTTACACTGTGACAACAGAAAGCAAACTGTGTATACACTTATCATCAGCGTATAAATTCCTATTATTTATCATGAAAGGTAGATATAAGAGAAAACTATATATCTGACTCGTTTGAAAGACATATAACTGTCCAATATGATTTCGTAATAGCAAATCAATTGATATTTGAAAATATTTGACCTCCAGAGGAATAACGGAATATATTGAAAGCCGATTTCATATTCCCCGAGAAATGATGAAATTAGTTGATCAACTACTGTGAGATGTCTCACCGTTGAATGAACGGAATGAGAGATTTGATGACGATTAAATTGTGATAGTGACAATTGGAAAAAAATTACATCATACAATTATAATTAATCATTTTCTGGAGTTGTATATATGGAGGCAGTCCATACTAATAATCTTGACTAAATTCATTTCTTCAGAGTACATGTAAGGAAAATTTTCGAGAGGAGATGATAAATGACAGCACAGTTTTACATAGTCGTTCAGAATAGTTCAAGACAATGATAGTTGCAGTGATTCTGAACACATAGTTGAAGTGGTTATCTCATCTTCTGTTATTGTTTGATGTGATTTTGGGACAAAGTCACTACACAAATGAGTAATCACAAACAGAGTGCGGAAGATTTCTGCACAATGGGATATGATCTACTTACAATTGCAGGCAGTGAATTAATTATCAATCGTTTGCAATATCAACTGACACATGACTCATTATGTCAGTGGCAAATGTCGTGTAGAATGATAGATGTTTACTTTGTTGTTTTTGTTATTGCTGATTTTTAATTGATGATATTGTAAAAGTACAATGGATGTCTTGGTGTTTATTCTGTTTTGTGAATGCTTATGAATGATAAGATAACAAGGTGGCTATAATGTAACACGAGATATTCTTATCGCAGTTGTTTGCCAGAGTATTATGTCAAAACAGAAAATCGAAAGAAATAATAAAATCGTGTTCCTAACCATACGTTCTCCTCAATATTTCCTCTGATACAATTGATAATGTTGTTGGATTGAATCATATGACAAAATTGATGTCTTAGATAAATCAGTTTTGTTTGAATTTTTTCGATTTTGATGCCACGGTCTTTGAAAGTGAAGTTATCCGTGAACAAATCAGTTTGAAAATAAATTTTGAGAATACTTCGATGATGTAAAACAGTAGCAGAAGAGCAAACAGAACCAAACCATAAACATCGAGTGAGTGATATTGCCACCATGTTAAACGTGTTGCTGGTGACTGTAGAACTTTTCCATGTCGTGCTGCATATTCCACCCAATAAATGGCAGTGTCCATAGCACTCATTGGTCGGTCATTAAATAACTTTGCCAATGTTTTAATATTTTTGCTATAGAAAGAACAAAATAACAAAATAATGAGCAATAACAACTTCTATCTTTAAATTTCAAGCGTTAATAATATTTTTTTCTGATAAATAGTAAAAGAAGATGAAAAAACTCAAACCTGTATGACGGATCATATAGAACGGTTTTGACAGCATTTGTCAAAGATTCGCTAGTTATTTCCTGATGGTTCAAGCTAATCGCTACATTTTTCTGTACACATGTTTGAATATTCGTGTGTTGGTCACCAAAAAGTGGCACAGCAACCATTGGAATACCATAACTGACAGCCTCTTGTGTCCCAATTAATCCGCCATGAGTAATGAAAATCTTGGTATTTGGATGTTCTGAAAAACAATTACTGTTAATATCAGGGTTTTACCCTACATCAAGGGCTAGATAGTTGCTATTGTTTGAAGGAACAATTCATCATCCGTTTTACATTAACTTGCTACATATAAACTTTCGAATTCTATAATTTGTCTCGTCTTATTACACTTTCCATTTGATGATTTATCGAAATATGTTAATTTCAAGTTTCACTTTGCATCTACATTTAATTCAAGTGTATTAGAAGGTGACCTGTTGTTTTGGATAACTGTTATTATTCCCAAGACTTTCATCAACGTGTCTGGTTCAATTATTTGTAATTCAAACCCTGAATTCATCACCATCGCACATGGATTTGCAGTGGAACTATTTTAGATTATTATTTCCATTTATATGTTCAAAACACTGTGGCAATTCTCCTAAAGTTATATTGAACGGATTCATAGAATTTGGATAGTTGTTTCAATTGAGATAACTTATCATTCTACGTTTATGTTTGTTGGGTGAGGTGGTTTATTGCAGTACAATTACGGCGTAAAAGTGAAAGCTGCGGATGAAATCCACTTTACCAATGATACTGAAGTTTCTTCAATAAAGTGGCCTGAACAGACTTAGTGGTTTTATTGTTTTCATTTTCAGTGATGAATAATGTTTGGAAAACCCTGCTGTGATTGCCCTTGTTTCCTGATGGTTTACCTTCACTTTTTCTTAAGTTTTCTACTTATTACTTCGTAATTCATCTAATTAATACTTTTAACGCATGTGATGATGTGTTTGACTTACTGAATACTGCAATTTGTGGTAACCAAGCTGATGTCTTTACATTTTTGGGTAGACCTGGTGGTAACACTGTAGGATCAGCAATTTTCAACAGCACACGAACTGGCGATATATTTTCAAACATTTCATAAAATGCTCTCAATGTTTGCGGTGGAAATGTTTCAATCCTGACCATTGAGCCGAATGAAAAATATACGCAGCCGTTTTTGCTATCGTCCAACCACTCTTGAATGTCCTAAAATAATTGATGATAATAATTGTCAGTACATGGATAAAAATGATGTATCACATTTTCCGATGACAGATAATAATTATGTTGGGAATTCACCGTTGATAACACTTGATGATCATCATGCACGTGCAACCCACCAACTTCAATGACACCAGGGGGCATTGGCACTATTCCATTAAGACTATGATGTGAATTGACGAGTACAAGAGCAATTTCATCCCAAAGTTCATTCATCGTTGAGATTTTTCGTCCAAAATATTTCTCTACATGTTCACGTTCATCTTCTAAATAATAGTTCATTTGTAATGTTATCAAATTTGCTAGGAATGCATTCTGCAATCGTTCCAAAAATGTCATTGATTGGCTTGAAGTTGAGAATAAACTTGGCATGTAAGCTGTGTTCAATGGAACACCAAGAGGTCCATGCAGCCAATCATGTAGTTTGGATAAAACTGTTCCAACAACTGGTGCATTCAGATGCTTACCAAATGCCACATAGCAATGTGAAACGAACAGCTATAAACGAAAAAAATCGAATTTTGAATGTCTATAAAATTAAGAAGTTCTTTAATTGTATCACTACTTGCATGCAAGATTATTTCAAACAGGCACATTGATTATGGAATTTTTTTTTTCATTCAACATGCAAATATGTACTTAAATGATGTGATATTTAAGTCATCAGAATAAAAAGAGAATAGAAGATATAATAAATCACATCAATTGATCCTTACCTCAACAACAATAACATCATATGTATTTTTTGGAATTTTCAGTAGTTGTTGGAACGCGTCTTTAGATAATAAATTGCATGTCATTACTCCGGCTTTGTGAACAAATTGTTTCCTTGACAATGGATGGTGTCTCGTAGCATCTGCATATGTGAGGTTGTTCCTACTTTCTGGTGCTGTTCCAGCCAAACTTATATCAGTATAGTTAGGTATTGGATTTTTCAGCGGGAAATGACTAACAACATCAACTTGATGACCGCGATGTACGAGCTGCATCATCAAGTGCTTATTAGGAATGAAATGGCTGGGTCCAGGTGCAGGGAAGATACCAAGAATTTTTAAGGCTTCAACATCATCACTTTGAAGCAGCAGAATTGATGTGAAAATAATGGAGTACCACAGAGATAAACTCATTATAACTAATTGATAATCAAATTGGATTGGTCACTGTAATTATATTGGTTATTTATTAACGCATATTAATGTTCGACATACACGAAAGTGAACCACAAATTAGGAGTATTGCTGCATTTAAATAAGAAAAAATAACTAATTAAGAAATGGAGCTGTCGGCGTTGGAGCTGTGAGTAGACTGTGAAATTGTTGTTTGCGTTTGGAAGTTTATCAATGTCCGACGAGCGAGTAGGAGGAAAAATCATACGGGATTGCCCGTTCGATGAACGACTTCCCGCGATCACGCTTTCATACTTTCGCGAAGATATAATTTTCTCAATAATAAAAAATTGTTGACATTCCCAAAATTGACAATACAATCTCTAAATTGAACGAACTGATCAGTGATAATTTGTTAATTTTTAATTAATTTTGAAAAATGTTTCATGACACCAGCACTCGTCAAATTACTCGTCTACTGTGCATAGTAGAATGCCAATGAACAGTTGCCGATGATGTCACGCGGTTTTCCGTCACAGGAAAAAAAATACAAAGTCCCAAGAATTTTTCCTTTATTTCCACCTTAGAAAAAAATTCCGTGCTGCTCAATTATATTCTGGGTTGTTTAGATGCAGCTCAAGTGCTAAGTGGGGAGATTCCCACTATTTGATTTAAAATATTCAACACCATTCGTTACGTTAAACAATGAAAAAGTATGACAATTCTTATTTGATGTGTAATGTATTGTGGAAATTCTTATTGAATATGAAACATCCGGAGTTTATTTGATCTAAACTTCAAGGAAAATTTGATTATCACCATTGAACGTTCGTTATTTGTAAATTTATTTCCACTAGATGGTAATATTTGTAACATTGTAACGTGAATAGAATTGCGAGAAAAAAAATTGTGCATACGAAATTTTTTATCTTGGTAAATTTGGTAGATATATATTATTGAGACATAAATATTGAAGACCACTGCAATTAATGTGAAGATAAAATTCGTAATTAAATTCCTATTTGTCTTCAAGTTCATCACAATCTTATTTCAGTTCATAACAATACTTCATAACAAAATATCAGAGGATACGATCGATTTATTTATAAAAATACACAAAATTATGAAACTTTCTTCGATCTAGAAATATTAGTTTTGCCATGTCCTGATTTTCGTGAACAAATCAGTTGAAATAGAAATTTTAATGATTGTTTAACAATATAAAAGAGTAGTAGAATGACGAATAGAACCAATCCGTAAACATCGAGTAAATAATATTGCCACCACGTTAAATCTGTTGCTGGTGATTTTAATACATTCTTATGTCGTGCTGCATATTCAACCCAATAAATGGCTGTATCCATCGCACTCATTGGACGGTCATTGAATAATTTTGTCAATGTTTTCATATTTTTACTACGGATGGAAAAATCACAAATTAATAACAATGAATTTTTATCGTATTATTTTCACATGAATAACCATCCTCTAACGAGTGAAAGAAATGGAAAAAAAAAAAAAACATTCAAACCTGTATGATGGATTATTCAGAACAGTTTTCACAGCATTTGTCAAAGAATCGCTAGTGATTTCCTGATAGTTCAAGGCAATGGCAACTCCTTTCTTCTCGTAAGTTCGAATATTTGTGTGCTGATCACCAAAAATTGGTATTCCAACCATTGGCATACCATGGGCAACAGCTTCTTGTGTTCCTATCAATCCACCATGAGTAATGAAAAGCTTCGTATTTGGATGTTCTAAAAGAAAGATCATGAGTGAGTGTACAATTTATGTTAATAATGCTAGTTATAAAGAGTGTCTGTGGTCCTTCATTGATGTCATTCCAGTTCATAAATATAATTGTGTTGAAGTTTGACCAGGTACTCTTGAATGTGCATACCATGCACGTTCAATAGTACATTCAGCCATAATTGTTCAGAGATCTAATTCAAAGTTCAATGAAACAAACATTTATCGTTCTATAAATGATCAACCTTCAGTTGAGCAATCATCCATCAACTCTATTCTAGATGCAATTGACTCAACTTTAACTTCAAATGGCTTGTTAGATATTAAGCTTGTACGTAAGAGTTTTGCAGAACCAACTCGAGGTTAATATTCACCTCGCCATGTAACTTTTCAATATTTTATCTCAACGTGAAGGCTCTAACCATCTGTAAAATTATATCAAACCACACCGAAACCCCCAATGAGTTATCGATACCGAACATTTGGATAACATTGTGCGGCGGTTTCGCCGCTTCAATCTCCCGATCAAGACAATTGAAGTGTTATCAAAATTTTCAGGCATTTAGTAGACCAACAGTTCATAGTTCACTATTGAAGAATTAGTTTAGAGATGTAAATTGTAAGTGTATCAATTCAAAACCGACAGATAATTCATCACGATCATGTTACAATCAAGATACGATCAGGTCGGAATGAAGACTAAATCAAAAGTTCATAGTTCAACATAACTTTTGATAATTAAACTTGTTATCATGTTCTCGCGCAAGGTATTAACATCCAAAAATGAATGAGTGACATGTGAAACTGAATACTTCAACATCGCATCAGAAAAACTATTCACCTGTCTAGAGCAGGAGCAGGCACACAACTCCTCATCATTTTTGGACATTGATCTCAATCAAATTCTCATTTTCATGCGTTATCTCATTCTTCATTAAAATACAAATTCTAACATTGAACTCGTCTTCAATCATGATTTCGACTCTCAAATTCATCGATTATCAATTGAGATGTTCGAATATCGGTTAATGAACTGTCAGAACGTTGCAATTGTTAGTTTTTTCGTATCATGCAAAGCCACACAATATGATTGGGATCAAAAACAAATGACTGTAATTCATCTTCAGCTTTCCTTCTATGAATTTGGCATTAGATTGGTTTAAATCAACTGTGGTTCATACAAGCGTATTACAAATATTCGTTTGAGTTTGAATTTGAAACATTCGGATGCTTCGAGATAAAATAAAATTTGTTTGAAGTAGTCCTGGTCGATGGATGTAATTTATCTATCACTACATGACAAAAATAGGATTCAATCGATTCTATCTGAATCTTATCACTTCTATCATATCCAACGAATAATGTAATCTCAGAGAGAACTCACTTAACACTGCAACTTGTGGTAGCCAAGGTGATGTTATCACATTTTTTGGAAGACCTGGTGGTAACACTGTGGGATCAGCAATTTTCCAAAGTATTCGAACTGGTGCAATTTTTTCAAACATCTCATAAAATGCTTTCAATGTTTTTGCAGGAAATGTTTCGATTCTGACCATTGAACCGAATGAAAAATATACACATCCATCCTTACTATCATCTAACCATTTTTTAATATCCTGGAAATATTATCGATATCAATTATTGAATAAGATCGAAAAACAATTCATCCTTATCGCTTTTCGCATTGATGAAGTGAAAATTTGTGGAATACCTACCGGTGATAAAGTTTGTTCATCATCATGTACATGAAGACCTCCCACTTCAATTACACCAGTTGGCATCGGCATTATTCCATTGAGACTATGATGCGAATTGACAAGTACAAGTGCAATATCATCATAAAGTTCACTCATTGTTGACAGTTTTCGTCCAAAATATTTTTCAACGTGTTCACGTTCATCTTCCACGTAATAATTAATTTGTGAAGTAATGAAATTCACCATGAATGTATTAAATAATCGCTCGGTGAATGTCATGAATTGACTTGAACTCCACATTAAACTTGGCATATATGCTGTATTCATTGGAACACCAAAAGGGCCATGGAGCCAATCATGCAATTTAGAAGCAACTGTTCCAACAACAGGTGCATTCAAATGCTTCCCAAAAGCAATGTAACAATTGAAGTTGAATAGCTGAATACGAACAAAAAAGACATGATGAAAGTAAATACAAAGATAAATATTTTCGCAAAGGCTCATACATGAAGAACATACTCTCACAAATCGCCAGAATTATTTCTCTCACTGAGCTAAACCGGTTCTGACATAATTGCAACTACTGCGCATCAAGCCAAATGACGGAATGCGAGTAAGAAATCAAACTGGAAATTATATAAATATATTTTTCTTATTACCTCAACAACGATGACATCGTAAGTATTTTTTGGAGTTTTCAGCAATTTTTGGAGCGCATCTTCAGACAAAAAATCACACACCTGAACACCAGTTATATAAACAAACTTTTGCATTGAAAATTGATTGAATGTTGCCACTTCTTCATATGTCATATTGTTTGTTGACAGTGGTGATATCCCAGCTAAGCTTATATCAGTATAATTAGGTATTGGTTTTTTCATTGGAAAATGACTGACAACGTGAACTTGATGACCACGATTTGCAAGATTTTTCATTAATTGTCCATTAGGTATGAAGTGACTACGTCCGGGCAATGGAAAGAGCCCAAGTATTTTTAAAGCACCAATACTTTGACTGTTAAGCACTAACATCAAATAGATAACAATCAACCCTAACATTGATGACCTCATCATGAATTATTTATCGTTGAATTTTATTAACGGTCACAGTTTCCAATCTTCTCGTTAATAATACACGAGAATTTTGCATGTGCAGGCAGATGTAATTACAAATCGAGCAAAGTGTCAATGTTACATAAACACGTGATGTCAATTGAGTGATAATGTTCACAGCGTCACGATTGCACGCGGACTGAATATAGTTTTCAGCGTATGATTATTTATTACTGTGGGACAAGTGGGTAGACAAGAGTGTACTATACATATCGCACACAATATAGATATTGCCTTTATGTCATAATACGGCAACTGTGAGTTTGAGAGTTATCTCATGTGGCAAAATATTCGTCCGCATGTTTTATCGATGTAATTTTTTCAATGTCATAGTTAAGATACTGTGGAAAATTTCTATTGGGCAAAAAACTGAAAAATTTATTAATGAATCAATTACTTCATAAGGCCATTTGTATTTATTGAAACCAGTTTGCATAAATGCACAATGACTTGTGATAATAGCAAAACTCATCATGTTGATTGATGATAGGAGTTTTTCCTAGGTGATAATATGAAGTGGCAAGATAAGTTATATTGATTAAAAATTGTGTGAGATGAACATGAACAATGAACAGAGTCGATTCTTCCTGTGTTATTAGTGAAAATGGAACATTTCAAATAATCTTTTTTTCACTCAGATTGTTTTGTTTGTTTCATTTTATTCTAATTTATTCCATCTACCAGACCTTGGATATCTTTTCATCATCGACTGCAATTTTGATTATAAATTACTCTACTACTTGAGGTAGAAGACAAGTAAACATAAGAAGGTCAGACTACTTATATAGTGGGTTTACTTGAAACAAGTACGCAAAGTCTTCATGCCTTGACATCACATGTATGATTATGCAACATTATGCATGCAGACGGTTTTCAATAGATCCAAGTAAAAGAACTAACCATACTATATCTAATTGTTGAAGATTTTTCAAGTTCTGTGAATATCATCATAAGATCAAAATAATATTTGAATGAAGAGAAATATTTGAAATATATCAACTTGAAAGTTCTTAGATTTCCCATTTCAATTGTCACCGTTTTTCCACTGAATCTTCGGTAGTTTCTGGCAAATTTGATCGTGAAATATTCAAATTTTCTGATCAAATCACCGAAATGTAAGGAAATAAGAAATTTCCATACGTTTACACTTTCGATGAATTGAATGGATGACTGGTGAGAACAACAAATTAACCAGCGGACAGGTGCAGACAGCCAAACTTATTTAAGAATATAGACTGGATCGTTATTGGTTCTTAGATTTTCGCGGTTTCTTTTTATTCTCTCAGTATTTTTTCAACTACTCAATGCCAAGTATTTTCAATTTTTCAGCTTCATTATGATAATCCATATTCTACATTGTACTTCCAAATCACCCATAAATTACAATTTGAATTCTCTTGCAACTTGTCTTATTGCAAACGGTTTTTTTCTTTTTCTGCATTTCAAACATTTTCAAATCTTCATGAGTGCCATTTGAGAAATAGCTCTCGTGGGATATTGAATACTTAAACTGGTTCAGCACTCAACTCGTTCATAATTATTTGATATCTCATTGAATTTATACTCCTTTCCCCACAACTCTATTTCCAGAAGTATCTCAATTTTCTCCGGATTTACCACTGTCTATTCCCTCCTCCATGATCTTTTGATCATACTCTTTTTCAAAGAAAATTGGATTACTTATAGTGGACTGCAATGGGAATGCCAATATTCCATTCCAAATGTTATGAATAGTGCAACAGCAATCACCTGAAGAGAATAGCAGATTCTGCTTCTACCTCCGATTATCTATATTGAACAAGAAGAATCCTTGATCTCTTGGAACTACTTATGTATTATAAAGAGAATCTTTCTTTAAGATCTAACGATTTTGAATCCCACTTTGTTTTTGAAATGGATATAGTACATAAAATATTGCGTTGATCCATCAATTTCACATAAATATAGTAAGCTGATATGAAAATACCACAATCAAATAGGACCAGATGAGTGAACAATGCAACTGTACATTTAATAGGAAACATTAAATTTCTATGATTGTCACTGTTGTCACAATTATATATTTATTCTCATGAAAAATTAATTATTATCATCATCAATGCGTTGAAAAGACGGCAAATGACCTTCATGCTCAGGTAGTTGATTAGAAAAATTGGGAACATAATAAAATATAGAAGCCATCACAACAAGAAATTCTAAAATGTATCAAACGACTTCACTTTCTCTTCTTTTTTTCTTTCAAAATGTAAAGTCAGTGTCTAATATCATCCACGAGAGTTGATACATGATAGAAACATTAAGATTAAAAACAACAACAAAAACGTCTCATGTGAGAAAAAAAAATATCAAGTTCTTCCTATTTTATGTTATCCAAAAGTACGTTACTCGTTGATGAATTCATCGATGCATCCAGTCGTTTAAGTCTTATTACCTCAATGATAAGTCATCAATAATATACAAACATTTTTCAAAGTACGACTTGTGAGACTTGTGAAACCTATTAATTAGTAAGAAGGTATCGTTGGGCATTTATGTAATAGTGAGTGCGGTGACACAAGTTTATGATGTGAAAGACAAATGATTACTATCAATAAAATGGTTGAGTCAATATAGAGGAACCTCAACTTAGACAGGATCAAGTGTGTGTATAGCGGGCGGTGGGTAAACCATTAAACACGTAATTACACCCTCATCTCATGGTGCTTCGTCAAGTAGCTCTTGAAACTCCTCGATAAACATATTCTGAGCATGATTATTTGCTAACAAATGTTGTAAGAGTCAATAATGAGGCTGATGAGTGGTGCAGAAATCGCCTGAAGATTCCAACCAATTTTCTTTGTGAAATTCCGAGGATTCTGACAGATTAGGTATTAGCTTCCGTTTATGACTACGCCGATGTGATACAGTAGAACACACCAATAACGATAAAAATTACATTCGTCGTTGAAAGTTTTGATTCACCAAAGGAAAGATCGATGAATGGCGTTACATAATTATTTTATTTGTATGAACGAGAACATGGAAATTTTGCTCACTCAAAACATGACATCAGGCAGCATACTAGTGTTTCGTCTTTTCTTCATGTTGTTTAACTGAAAATCTGATCAGTGATGAATATTTTCGAAATGTTTTGATTGAACCTGACCGCAAGTTGGTTTGGTGATATCAAAATTGCACTCAGATTCATGAAATCGGCAAAGGGGAGTCAAGTGATTAACAGAGTGACTTTATGTTGAATATCCAAATGCAAAATCGATTCAAATCAATTCACAGAATCTTTGTATTGAGTTATGCCTGAGTGAGACAAACGCAACACATTGGGCCAGTCGTCGGGGAGACGTGATGAATTCACTTAACACTTCTTGTAATTTTTCCATTTACTTCATCAGTGTTTCAGTGGTAAACAATGGGGTAATGTAAATTTTCTACTCTAGGGTTACTAACATCTTGTATCAAAGACATAATTCGATCATAGTTCAAATCTGGAATGAAAAGATAGACCACTCAAGTCAAGACTAGAAAGGGTCAACCCAAGCTCTTCGGGGTGAGAATGTAGGGATAAATCGAGAAAATTACACGATGAATTTTTTTTGACAATCAGCTGTCTTTCATCTTAACAAAAAATTGCATTGATGTAATCAATTTATTCAACGGAATTCATTTTTATGAAAATGAACAGCAATTGTATATTGATGAAACATAAAGAACTAATCATGTTTCAAGCGCTCATAAGAATTTTTAGAGGTAAAAGCCCTTAAACAAAATTTCAGCAGCATGAAGACAACATAACTGACAATGATACCGAGTAGGGCGAGGAAACCGTACACATCGAGCAACGCCACTTGCCACCAAGCCATATCAACTGCAGGTGATTTGAGTGCCCCAGGACCATTTCTAATAGCATACTCAATCCAGAAAATTGCCGTATCCATTGCACTCATTGGACGATCGAGAAAGAGCCTGGACTGACGTTCTGCGGCTTCCCTATATCAAGCGAAGAGAAGTAAACAGTAGAATGAATCAATGTTTTCATATATTTCCCAATCCTAAGAGGAAATCTACGGTCATACGCACTTATATTTCGGATTATTCAAAATTGTCTTGAGTGCTTTATAAACTGACTCCTCTGTTAGACTATGACTATTTAACATCAATGCCATGTTTCTCTTCATGTAGAATTCAATATTGGCAAATTGATCGCCAAATAATGGAATTCCAATCATGGGAATGCCAAGAGTCAGCGCTTCTTGAGAACTCATTAATCCACCATGTGTAATAAACAGTTTGGTATTTTTATGAGCTGGAAAAAGAAAATCGATTGTATCATTACTCCATAATGGTGTGCATTAACTTGTCTTTACCTAAAATTGCCACTTGTGGAATCCATGATGAGGTGAGAACATTGTCAGGTAAACCAGGCAGTAAAGCATCTTTATTAGCTACTTTCATCAATACTCGAACTGGTGCTATTTTTCTGAATGATGAATAAAGAGCTTTCATTGTTTCTTCAGGAAAAGTTTCAATATTGACCATTGAACCTAATGTGAAATAAACTACTCCTGCAGTACTTTCATTCATCCATCTCTCTAAATTCTGCCAAATAAAACATATTTGGTCAATTCTGTATTTATTGTCTGACAAATAAAATTAAAAAATACAAGCGAAATTGAAAATCTTTACCTTTGGTAATTCAACATAATTATCTTGAACATGCAACCCAGCTACTTCTATGATAGTGGGCGCAAGCGGTCTAACTCCAGTTAAACTGTGAAATGAATTCACAAGTGCTAGAGTGACGTTTTTCTCTAGTTCCCAAAGTGTTGGAATGTTTGGATCCAAATACTTTTTCATTTGGGCGTTTTGCACGTCATCCGTAAAACTTCGAAAACGGTAATGATTTTTATGGCTCATCAAAGTATTGTGAACACGCGTTAAGAATGACATTGGATGTGAATGACCGGAAAAGAATGCTGGAATAAAAGCAGGATTCTCTGGTTGGCCCATTGCTTCTGACAGCCATGGTAAATCTGTTGTTGAACTTGCCATTACGACCGGTACTTTCAAAACGTGACCCAAGCCAATATAACAATTCGCTCCAAATGACTGTGTCAGAGATGAACATAAATAAAAGAAATCAATCAATACATTCATGGCTTAATTTTATTGACTCTTGAAGATTAGTTTCCATTCAAAATTCTTTATGTATCATCCCATACTGAAATTGATCTTCGTCATCCCAATGGTCTAGCAATTTAGACACCCCAGTTATTTCATTTTGATGGTCACCCAGGAACAAATAAACCTCATGGAATTACTCCGCATAATGTAAGTGAGATTATAAGAATTGAGAATTTGTTTTTTATCAAGGTCATATATTAAATTACTGAGAAAATCAAATTTTGACGCTCCTCTATTGTAAAAACGACAGAAAGACGATAGTTCTTTACTTTTCATCTAATACGTGATATCAGTCATAATTCCCATGTGACAAATATGAAATCATTTCATAATTGTCCACATGGGTATTTATGATAAATTGCCAATTTTCCATAATTTTTTGACTTCCCGAAAGGAAGTTATTGTATTCACCCTGAAAATGGAAAATTAATTTTGAGCACGCGTGTGTGTGTGTCTGGGTGTGTGGGGGGGGGGGGGGGGGGGGGGGGGTGGTTTTTGATAGGGAGAGAAAAAAAAAATAAAAAAAAAAAAAAGAAA